>CAUYQU010063305.1:0-12544 GCA_963574635.1 Cheracebus regulus | reverse complement strand
GGGCTCACACCCCGGGCTCACACCCACCCCAACTCACACCCTTGGCTCACACCCACCCTGGACTCACACCCTAGGCTCACACTCACCCTGGCTCACACCCACCCTGGGCTCACACACACCCCAGGCTCACACACACCCCGGGCTCATACCCACCCTGGGCTCACACCCACCCTGGGCTCACACACATCCCAGACTCATGCACCCCTCCCCCGGTGCACCCCCAGGCCACCCTCCACCGGGCTGTGCTGCCTCCCACCCCAAGCCTTTTTCTGGTCTCCTGGGAAGCCTGCCCTATCCCCCTAAGAGGTCTCTGGGGCTGGGTTTGCTCAGAAGCCACACCCAGGCCGGGCGCTGTGCCCAGGTCTCCTGTCAGCCCCTCAGCAGCCCCCCTGGAGCCAGCAGGTCAGCCCTCGCCTGAGGGTGCTCCCAGTCCTGGGGCCCAGAGCACAGGGGTGACGTGACGCCTCTTCCCGCACCGTCTGTCCAGCTCTCCCGCGCCCCCCCATGCCAGGCTGCTGGGGACAGCTCTGGGCTTGGGGGTGAGAGCTCCGCAGGACCAGGAGCCACGCTGGCTCCGCAGAGCTTCCAGGACGGGCCCGTGCAGCCTCCGGACAGCGTTCTGTTTTGGACGTTAATCGGAGGTGCTGCCTTTGGAAGGCCTGCGTATGCTCCCCGGGACAGCCCGAGCACGTGTGGCTCCCTGGGGCCCTGGCAGGGGGATTCTGCTCTGAGGGCATTTTGCCCTGAGGAGCCCAGAGGGACCCAAGACACCAGTGAGAGGCCTGGCCTGCACCCCTGGGCACCAGCGGCCACCCCTGCCCTTGGGGAGGAAGCTGTATCCACCTCCCCAGCGTGCAGGCTTCTGCCAGCCAGCCAGTGAGGGGGCAGCCTCCACCTTCCAGCCCAGTCCTGGCCGATGCCCTGCTCAGGGAGGGGCGAGGGAGCATGCGCACACACGAGGAGGGGTGCCTCCCACCCCCAGGCCTCCCGAGGAGGAGTCCTGGGGCCCATGGGGCCTTAGTGAGCCCTGCCTGCCGGGAGGCCCAGGCCCCTCTCCAGCTGGGCTGGTGCTGCGGGTGGGGGTGCGGCTCCCAGTGGCCAGCAGCTCATCTCCCAGCCTTGCTTTCTGTCTGGAAAGTGGGGTGTCAGCCTTGCCACTGGGCCTCGGGAGGCTTTTATGGGGCAAGTTGGGGCTTCTGGTGGGACTGGGTAGATGCGGTGGCCCTGGGAACCCCTAGAGCCTGGGGTCTGAGCCCGTCCTCAGGCGTGTGGTCTGGGTGTTCTGAGGAGCTCCACAGGGTTGAGGGGTGGCTTTGCCAGCCCACTCCCAATCCCGTCCAGTCCAGGTGGGGCAGGAATCCCCCAGGGCTGCACGGCCCTTTCCCAGAGCCAGCCGACCATTGGGACATGCCCACCACCCGCCTGGGCGCCCGTGCCTCGGACCGGAGCTGGTCAGCATTTTTGGGGGACTGCTTGCCCTGTGCCTGGGCCTAGAACACATCCTCCCGTCTCTCCCAAAACAGCCCGAGGCCCAAGTCTGAGGGTGGGAGTCCTGGCAGACCCCCGCTCCCCGTGAGGCCCTCTGGGCCGGCAGCCTGGCACCCTCCCTCCCTCCAAGTGCAGCACGCGCTGGTCTCCTCCTGCCTCTTGGATTTTAGTTGATTTTTGTAAGAACACGCACTCAGGAAATGGAGTAAACGCTCTGGCGCTTAGAGGCTGCAGGAGGTGGTCGTGCAGACAGCAGGTGCTCCCGTGGGACCCGCCCGCTCCGCTCTCGCCAGCGCCTGTGTGCCTGTGAGAAATCACAAGCAGGGGCAAATCGTGAGGGAATCGGGGGTTTCTGCTGCCACGGGTAGCGGGGGACAGAGGGGACATCACAGACCCACTGCAGGGTGGGCACCAGAATCCTGGGACTGCCTGCCGGGAAGTCCCGTCCGGGGCGAGGGCAGTCCGGAAAGGCCGGAGCGGGTGGGCCGGGCCGCCCTGGCCTGTCGGTGGGGAGTGGGCTCTGTGCTGTGCAGGCCAGCGGGCAGGGTGGGGGTGTGCAGACTGTGATGCTCCTGAGACCCCGGCCCCTTGGCTCCAGGCTGGGGGTGGTTTCGGGGCACACAGGAGCCCACACCACTGTGGCCGTGGAGTGTGGGTCTGGGATGGGGCCAGCCCAGGGTGTAGGGAAAAGGCGAGTCTGACTGGACACCCCCAGGGCTGCCACGGGACTTAGTGGGACTCTGGGTGGTTCTGGCTCAGGATGGCAGGTGGCGTGGCCGTGGGCTTGTGGGCCGGGCTCTGCCCTGGGGTCCAGAGCTCGTGTCGGGGCCTCACCCTGTCTGTCTCTCACCTTGGCGGTGCCCCAGCTGGGAGGCTGTGGCGTGCTGGGCGTTGGCATCTGGCTGGCGGCCACACAAGGGAGCTTCGCCACGCTGTCCTCCTCCTTCCCGTCCCTGTCGGCCGCGAACCTGCTCATCGTCACCGGCACCTTTGTCATGGCCATCGGCTTCGTGGGCTGCCTGGGCGCCATCAAGGAGAACAGGTGCCTCCTGCTGACCGTGAGTGCCGGGGCCCAGGCGACGCTGGGGGGACACGCAGGGTGGGGCTTGGTGGCCCCCAGGCCTTGGCTGCGGCAGTGACCCCCAAACGTGGGTGCCACCTCGGGGGTCTGACCTCTAGGGCAGGAGTGTGGCCTGGGGCCCCCATCACTGTTGGGTCTTCCAGGCTAGGTCAGGGCTGGGGGGGATTTTCGGAGCAGTGGGGGGGGGGGGGTCAGTCTCTTAAAGAGAACACGCTGTGGCTTGTCGGGGCCTCCCTTGACAGGACACTGGCCCCGGTGAGTGCAGGCACAGCCTCATACACGCGTGCACACGCACGAAAGGCCTTTCACGGGCAGACGGGCTCCATGACTCATTCCTCACCACCTCCACCCCCGTCGGGCCTGGCCTCAGCCCCCTGGGACCCTCTGCTGAGACCCTCCCAGCCCCCACCTTGCCTTGGAGCCGGACTTACAGGCAGGGATGTGTTTATCCTTGGAAACGTTAATCACAGATAATTAAAAAGAAGGGCTCCTGGACAGAAACAGGCTTGCTGCGGACTGACACGCCTGGCCAAGGCCGTGGGCACGTGGGTGCGCAGCCTGCAGAGGCCCTGAATCACAAGGCTTCCCCTCGATCCTTTGAGAAGTCCTGCATGGGGTGGGGCCTCACTCAGGCGTCAGCCAGCCTGCTCCCCTCCGTGCCCCTTCCCGGGGGCGAGCCCCACGTCTGCCAGCCTCTCTGGGGTCCAGTTAGGTCCCAGAGCTCCCTGGAGGCTGTGGCCAGGGGTCTCCGGCAGCCCTACTGGGCTTTGAGCCCCTCAGACAGTTGGAGCTGCGGTGTGTGGCCCTACCAGGCCTGTAGGGACACGGGCCTGACCCCCTTTCCCATGGGTGACTTGGGACCAGAACCCTGGGTACCTCCTGGGAGTGGGGGGCTCCTGTGTCTTCAGCCCAGCTCGCCCCGTCTGCTGCACTCACACCAACCCTGCCTGGGCCTCTAGCTCCTGGCCCCACCCTGTCCATGCCTGCTCTCCTCTTCCAGGGTGTCAGTGACCCACGCGGAGGAACGGCAGGGCTGGGGTCAGGCTGAGCTTCGGGGCTGCCACCAGGAGGGGGAAGGTTGGGTGGTCAGAGGCAGGGTTTGCAGCCCGTGACCTTGTGGAGGGGGCATCGGCCACCTTGGCTGCCCTGAGGGCTGTGACATGGGGGTGGAGGGGGCTTCTGCAGCCCAGCTGTGGCCCCTCCTCCGCCATGAAGACACAGGTACCCAGCGAGGCACCCACCAGGCACTCAGAGGCCCCCAGACGGAGGTGTCCTGAAGGCAGCTGACAGGGGCTGAGGCCTTGGGAACAGGGACTTGTGCCCACTTGGGGGTGTCTGGGTTGCCCCAGGGTGGGGATGGGAGGGGAGCTCAGGACAGCCCGGGACCCCACACTCGGGCTGAGCCAGACACAACAGCCACAGTCCCTGGACCTGGGCCGAGTTCTGAGGTGGGGGCGGCATGCCGGGGTCTTTGGGAGTGGGGGCCTGGCAGGGGTTTCTTGGCAGCACCAGGTGTCCCTGAGGTGTGTGGCCCCGGGCCCTGGCGTGCTGTGGGGCAGAGGCCGGGGGACCGGCCAGGTCCCCGCCTGAGCCTGGCCCTCCACAGTTCTTCCTGCTGCTGCTGCTGGTGTTCCTGCTGGAGGCCACCATCGCCATCCTCTTCTTCGCCTACACGGACAAGGTACAGCCGCCTCAGCGCAGGCCCAGCTGCAGGGCTGGGGGCTCCGTCCTTACCCCCAGGGGGCATCGACAGAGTGGCCAGGGACAGCGGGTGTGAATTTAGCAGTAGCCACTGGAGACCAGGCCTGGAGGGGGCACCGGCCACCCTGGGAAGCTGTGCTGTGGCTCTGAGGCAACCCGGGCATGGGGGCACCGCTCCCCCACCCGAGGCCGCTCATGGGACACCCCCTGCCCTCTGCCCACTCCCCCACCCGAGGCTGCCCCTGGGCAGCGTCCTGGGCTGTCTGCCCCAGTGCTCTTCTGGGCCACTAATTTGTATATTCGGTCGTTTGTTTATATTGAGGTGAAGTCAAGGATATTGAGGCTGCACTCTGAGCTAGAACACAACACTACCTTGTTTTGTGAATCACACTGCCTGTCCTCGGCCCCGGGGAGCTCCTGCAGTTGGCTGCTGTGTCCCCTGATGCGCCCCCGGCAACAGACTTTTCATTTTGGGGCACGTTCTGATTTCCTGGCACTGCAGGGCGCTCCAGGCTGCTCCTGCATTCCCTGCCCTGGTCCCGGAATCAGCCCCTTCTCCAGAGTCCCGGGACCTCACTTAATATTGGGGACCAAGGCCAGGGTGCTAGGTGGGCCTGGTGCTTGTAGCTCCTGGCTTTCAGCTCACAGAGCATGGCTGTGTGTGACATGTGGAGGCACCTGTGTCCCCGCCCGTCCCCCAGGACCCACGGTCCTCCCCCTGCCCGAGGAGGAAGCTCTGGGGTGGGGGCCCTGGGCCTCAGGATGTGGGGCTGGGGTGCCTGCGGCTTGTTACGTTGGCAGGGGCGGAGCCACTTCAGGACACGGTGCAGGAGGGTCCCTCGAGGGGGGTGGGGCAGTGGGAGGGGCCCTGCTGACCGCACTGCACCCCCAGATTGACAGGTACGCCCAGCGAGACCTGAAGAAAGGCCTGCACCTGTATGGCACACAGGGCAACGTGGGTCTCACCAACGCATGGAGCATCATCCAGACCGATGTGAGGTGTGGGCAGGTGGGCAGGTGGGCGGGGTCAGCGGGGGGCCCCCTCCTGCCTAAGCCCGACCCAAGCTCGCCCCCCAGTTCCGCTGCTGTGGTGTCTCCAACTACACCGACTGGTTCGAGGTGTACAATGCCACACGTGTGCCTGACTCCTGCTGCCTGGAGTTCAGCGAGAGCTGTGGGCTGCATGCGCCCGGCACCTGGTGGAAGGCGGTGAGTGGGACCCCCACCAGGGGTTAGCGGGGCCTGGAGGGTGGGGGCCGGCGGCCCAAGACGCCCTGCCATGACTTGCTGGGCATGCCTCCCTGCAGCCCTGCTACGAGACGGTGAAGGTGTGGCTGCAGGAGAACCTGCTGGCTGTGGGTGTTTTCGGGCTGTGCACGGCGCTGGTGCAGGTATGGCCCGGGGGTCCCCCTTTGTTGAGGCCTTCTGAGCCCAGAGAACGAGGTAGCAAAGGCGTCGCCTCCAGGAGCCCACGATCAGGGAAGGTGGGGTCTGGGGCGATGGCGAGGAGCGGGGTGTGGGGACAGAGGTGGAGGCTGGTGCAGGGTGGAGGTGGGTGGCTGTCCATGCTGGTGTCCCAGGACTGGCCAGTGCAGAGGCTGGCGGCCAGGCCTGGTGCCGGTGGCCCCTGCTCTCCTAATTCCACAGTTACTGTGAGGTCCTGGGTGTCCTCATGCCTGCAAGGCTCAGGGGAGGGTGCTGTGGCCAAGCCCTAGGGGTTGGGTGGGGCGTGTGAGCCACGGGAAACTGAGGGGCTCTGCCACTGTGTCCCCCACCCAGCGTCGGGGCCAGGGCACCTGACAGGGACCACTCTGGGCTTGAGGCCTCAGCCTGTGGAGCAGCTGCCCAGCAGTCCTCCCGTCCCCACAGATCCTGGGCCTGACCTTCGCCATGACCATGTACTGCCAGGTGGTCAAGGCAGACACCTACTGCGCGTAGGCCTCCCGCCGCCTGCTTTTCTGCCACAGGACGCCCACGGGGAGATGGCCGCACCCACAGCTGCCTTTCCCACCACGGGCCTTGGTGCTCTGCCCCATGCTGGGAGGGACGGGAGGAACAGATGCCCAGAACCTGTTTCTGGAAGGCCCTGGCTTGGGTGGCCACAGAACCCAGGGCAGGGGTGGGAGGGGCTTCCAGCAGTTTTTGCATCTATGTATTCTCCAGAGTGGGGTCCACACGGGAGCCAGGCTGTGGCTGGAGGGGCCAGGTCTTGGCATCCTGGAGGTGACCCCGCTGGTCCTGGTGCTCCAGGCTGGGCCACGGGCCCCTCACCTACATTCCACAGTGGCCATGGGGCTCCTGGTGCGTCTCTTAATAAAGTATGAGCAGCCCCCTGAGTCTGTTGCTGGTCCGCCTCCCCCACCCCATCTTCCTCTTTGGCACCCAGGCCTGGGCAGAGCAGCCTCTGGCATGAATGGTGCTTAGGCAGAGCCCTGTGGCTGTGGGCACTCCCCATGCAGGTTGTGCTGGGGACACCAGCCACAGGGATGACAGTTCAGGTTGGGGCATCTGATCCCCAAACTGTATCCTACAACCTCAATCTCCAGCTCAGGCCGGCCCCACCCTCTCCCCACGTCCCCCCATGCTGTGTGGCATCCCCACCCCTGCCCACACCCACACTGACCTGGCAGTGCCCGGTCCCAGGCCCCACCACCCTCCTAGACCTGCATGTCCCTCACCCTCCAATGGAAGCCACAGGACCCCAGAGAACCGACCCGAATGTTAGTGTCAGCACCTCTGGGGATACAAAGCCAGTGGCAGCTTTTTTTTTAGGCAAGGTTTCGCTCTGTGCCCCAGGCTGGAGTGCAGTCCTAACAGCTCACTAAGCCTCAGTCTTCCGAGTAGCTGGGACTACAGGCACACACCAACACGTCCTGATGACTTCTGTATTTCTGGGGGGCAGAGATGGGGTTTCAGCCCAGTGTTCCTCCCGCCACGGCTTTCCCCAAAGTCCTGGGATTCCAGGCGAGCCACAGCACGTAGCACCCCCTGCGGCTCCTACGTCCACAGCAGGCAGAGGCAGTGTGGCGGCACGCAGGCCTCCCCAACGCCCAGGTGGCGCCTGTCTCATGCGTGGGTGCCTTAGGTCCCACCCAGGACCCCCTCCCCAGCTCCGGCCCGTGGAAGAGACCCCAACTGTGCTTCCTCACCAGCGGCTGGGGACGTCCTGGCCCCCCACCCCCTGCCGCCCAACGTTACAGACTCTAAACCAGGACCCTAGTGCCCACCCTGGCCTCACTGTCCCCACCCACAGCATTCTCAGTGAGGGACGCCCAGGCCCACCCACTCCGACTTGCTTCTGTCCCTCTCAGAGGCCCTGCCCACAACCCCCATGCCCTCTGCTGCCCACCTCAGTCCTGCAGGCCTCACTGGTGAGGAGGGGAGGCTTCACGGCCAGCCGAGGGCAAGATGACAGTGAGAAGCAGGGAACCAGGGCTGCCAGGCCTTGGCTCATGATGCCCCCGAATTCCCCAGGGCCTCCCCAGTCCTGGACATTGCTGCACTGCAGGCTGCCCTCTGTCCCACCCCTCACTGGAATGCCTGTCTGGACCTGGCCCATGGGTCCTGCGGTTGCCCCTCATGCTCCCTGACATGGCCAGGCTGGCCTGGCGGTCGCACCACCTGCGGCAGTGGAGCTGAGCCAGGGTCCGGGGCCAGGCTCCTCTGAGCCCATCTCCAGGGCGGCCCCTGCACCCCTGCCATGCTGGGTGGCTCTCTGCAGGTGATGCACATGTGCTATGGCTGGCCAGGTGTGTGGCAGGTACTTGGGGGCAGGGCTCTCAACTCTGCCACTGCCAGGGCCGTGCAGTCCAGGAGTGGGTGAGTCTGGGACTGTTCCACAGCTTCCAAACCCACGTCCAGCCCAGGACTGAGAAGCAGCCCTGGAAGGCCTGAGCCCGCTGTCCTGGTGGGGCAGGTAGGGTGGGTTGCGCCTGCCCAGCCAACAGGAGGCAGCTGGCAGTGCCCGGTGGGAGGGGCTCGAACTCTCAAGGTGTCCCCCAGCCAGCCAGGACTCATCCCAGGGCAGGGACCCCTCATGGGAGGGTGAGAGTGACATGGTGCCCGGGACCCCCCACTGAGGACCTCGGCAGACCCATCACAGCAAACGGAGTGGAGGCCTGTATTTCACACCCAGTCACTCACTCCAGGGCTTAGGAAAGAACTCGTGTCCATCTAGAGCAGGTCGTAGAAGTAGTCCAGGCCCTGGCCCAGCTCCCAGATGGAGACCCCGACGCCCAGCTCCCGTGCCAGCTCCAGCCGCACCTGCAGGGACTGGGCACAGGCGGAAGGGTGAGCGCCTCCTGGGCCCTCCCCCAGCACCCAGGGCCGCCCTCCGTGCCAGGGCAGCATTGTCTGGACCCCAGGGCCGCAGGACGGCAGCACACGTACCTTCAGTGTTGGGTAGAAGACAACGTGCCTCCCACTGCGGCTCCTGCAAGACAAGGGACCGTCGCCCGTGCACCAGCTCTGTTGGCCCCGGCCGCCTCCCCCCAGCCACAGTCCAGGTCCTGTCCTCCCCCCAGGTGGCCACGTCCACCAGCTCTGCTGGCCCTGGGCCGCCTCTCCCCCAGCCATGGTCCAGGTCCTGTCCTCCCCCCAGGGGGCCACATCCAGCAGCTCTGCTGGCCCTGGGCCGCCTCCCCCCCCAGCCACGGTCCAGGTCCTGTCCTCCCCCAGGTGGCCAAGTCCACCAGCTCTGCTGGCCCTGGGCCGCCTCCCCCCAGCCACAGTCCAGGTCCTGTCCTCCCTCTAGGTGGCCACGTCCACCAGCTCTGCTGGCCCTGGGCCGCCTCCCCCCCAGCCACAGTCCAGGTCCTGTCCTCCCCCAGGTGGCCATGTGCTGTCCGGCTGTGCACCGAGGCAGAAGTGGCAAGTGGGCTCCCCCACTTCCACCCCCAGGGCCCCACCTGTCCCAACACTCACTTCTTGTACTCGAAGAAGTGCTCCGAGGCCTGGCTGTCCCACACCATCCGGGGCCTGTGGTCCTTCAGTGTCTGGATGTACCTGGGGAGACCAGGATGTGGGTTTGGGAGCTCCTCCTGCTCCCCCACAGCCTTACGCTGTACCCCGAGAGGCTGTGGCTATCAGCAGGGGCAGGGCCACTCAGGGCAGCAGGTCAAGGGAGCCACTGTCCCAGTGGTCTGGGGGACGACAGCTGGTGGGGTGGGGAGGCTGGAGCCTCAGGTCCTGTATTTGAGGAATCCTCAGAAAACACATCTTTCCAGTAGCCTCCTCGAGAGAAGCCACTTCACCGAGTCCTCCCAATGCCCTGATCTGGAGGGTGACATGGGGGCCTGAAACTGCCTGACCCTGGCGGTGGCCCTCAGGCTATGCAGTGGCTGCTGGACGGGGCTCCTGACTACCCAGACAGAAGGTGAGAGGCCAACCAGGCAGGCCCTGGGCTGACGGGCAGGGCCCCATCCTGGGGATGGCTGCCCAGGGCAGTGGTTTCTGCACCATTTCAAAGGCTGTGTCTGCTCAGTCTTGAACAGTGACCATCCCATGCCCTGGACTGCCGCAGGCCCCTCCTGAGCACCGGGAACTGGGGGTGTGAGAACCACCAGTCCTTCACACAGAGGACAGCTCATTCCCAAGGGGCCGGGGACAGGACTGCTGTTTCCAGAAGGTCACGGGGGTCCCTGATTATGTGCACAACTCAGTGCACATCTGGGACCAGGGCAGGTGGTTCCAGAACACTAGGGGCCACAGCCACCAGCAGCACCAACAGATGGTTCTGGAAGCTTCTGGTCTCTGCAGCAGGAGTCTATAAGGGGGCGGTGGCTGACCATGGAATATGACCTGTGCCTGCTGTGTGAGGACAGTGACCCCCAAGTGCCTCGGGCTACAGCCACAGGGAGGAGGCCTGGCCTGGAGCCCGGGTGCCATGGAGGGAGGGGAGGACAGCTGCAGAGGCATCCACAGGCCCCTAAGGGATCAGGGCTGGACAGTGTGGGGTTCATCCAAGCGAGAAATGGTGGCCATGGGACCGCACCTCGACCCACCTTCCCAGCGCTCCTGCCCAGGAGGTGTGGGACGCTCGAGGCTCCCAAATAGGGAGAAGCTGCTGTTGTCCTGAGCGGGGCAGAGGCCCCTCAGCCAAGGGAGCCTCTTGCAGACTAGGGCGTATGTCACTTCAGAGCTGTGAGGGGGGGCAGCTGCACCTGCCCAGCAGTGCCTGAGGAAGTGCCAGACCCCGGGGTAGCTCTGGCCTTTCAGGGCATGGGGTGGTGGGGGCTGCTCTGCAGACATCAGACCCCAGGAGATACACAGCAGGGAGGGTGGGACATAGCGCTTGGGCAGCCTCCCCAAGCCTGAGTTTCCCCTAGACCCCTGTTTTTGTCACCTTCGCCCAGGCTGGAGTGCAGTGGCATGGTCTTAGCTCACTGTAACCTCCACCTCCTGGGTTCAGGCGATTCTCCCACCTCTGCCTCCTGAGTAGCTGGGATCACAGGCACCCGCCACCATGCCCAGCTGGTTTTGGTATTTTTAGTAGAGATGGGGTTTCTCCATATTAGCCAGGTTGAACTCCTGACCTCAAGTGATCCACCCGCCTCAGCCTCCCAGTGCTGGGGGTACAGGCGTGAGCCACTGCACTCAGCCCCTCTAGACACTGGCAGTGGGCGGCAGCAGTGGCTGGCAGCTCCAGCCATCCCAGGCCTGGGAAAGCTCTGCTGGACCTCCGCCCTCCTGGGGCTGGGCCAGGCCCCTCACGGTCCTTCCAGAAGCTCCTCCAGGCCAGGCAATGTCATGGAGGCAGCTGCAGGCGTAGCCACACCCCTCAGACGGCGCTAAGATCACTGCTTTCTCCTTCACTGAAACGGCACTCGAGGTGTTGATGAATTTCCAGCTTCCCCACCCCCCAATATCTGCTGAGTGGCTCTGTGAGAACGAGAGGCAGGGCGGTGGGCAGACGCCACAGGGCAGGGCCCTTGAGCTATGGGGAGCTCTGGCCACGACACACACTCCTCCTCCTAGGGGCCTTTGTGGTCACCCCTCAAGATATGCTGCCTCCAGGAGGAGGTGAGGCTGGGGGTGGCCAGGACCCCTGAGAGAACTGGGTGCCTCCCGCTCAGGCTGGTGGTTCAGCGTGGAGGTGGTGGCCACGCTGTGGGGGCAGCCATGACCAAGGCGCTGACAGGGACCCCTGGGAATCGCTACCCCCAGCAGGCCCTGGGGACGAGGAGAAGCAGGAGCCAGGTGCCAGGTGGGAGTGTGCGCCCAGCTCCCAAAAGCCCAGGGAGGGTCCGAGACTCACTCCCAGGAAGGGAGGCTGAGGCCACCAGGTGTAAGGGTGGGGCAGCTGCAGGCAGGAGTGAGTCCAGGCCCATGGCATAGGGAGGACAGTCCTCAGAGGGCCGCAGATGCCCAGAGGGGCTGGACCCTTGGGGGCCTGAGTGGCCACCCACACTGATAGCTGGGACCTCCCCTGAGGGCTTATGAGGCCCCGAGGAGCACGGCTGCTGTGAGGGGGCCAGGCTCTCAGGAGGAACAAGGGCCACACGGGTCCTGTGGGGAGCAGGCACCGGCCACAGGGAAGGGACAGCGGGCGCGGGGCCTGCCCGAGAGGAAGGGAGGGCCGCAGACAAGGCAGGTAGGGGAGGGGGCGTTCGGGGGGCACCACAGGAGCCCAGGGAGGGACAGGCACACGGAGGGGGCACGCGAGGAATAAGGACGCAAAGAACACAGACGGCCTCGGCCTCACACAACGGTCCAGAACAGACAAACCCATAGAGACAGTGGGCTGGAGGTGGACACTGGCTAGGGCAGGGAGGGCGACAGCTACTGAGAGGTGCGGGCTGCTTCTGGGGAGCAGCGTGAGGGCTGCATGATCCTGTGGGCGTCCTGAATGCCGCTCCGAAATGGTCTGTGAATTTTATCCTTGTAACTCAGACTCACAAGGCCTCACATGGAAAGGGTCAGGGAAACCCACACTGGACACACACACAAAACACACCCAGACACGCCACCGAGGACTCAGGAGGACCGGGGATGGAGGGGGCATTCTACGTGTTTCTATGGAGAAAGCAGAGCAGGAACGAGAAAGACATTCTTGAACCTCCTGATAGGGGGGTCACCCCACGGAGACCAGATTGGAAACTTGTCCTGGAGAAGGGACCAGAAAACCAGGGACATGCTCCAAAGCCTGGAGAGGCTCCCAAGGTCTAAAAAGCAAGGATGAAGCACAAAGACGCCCGAGAGAGCTGGGCGAGGTGACTCCCACCTGTAATCCCAGCACTTTGGGAGGCCAAGGCGGGTGGATCACTTGAGGTCAGG
>CAUYQU010063301.1:0-47081 GCA_963574635.1 Cheracebus regulus | reverse complement strand
ATACCTAGTTTATTGAGAGTTTTTAGCATAAAGGGCTGTTGAATTTTGTTGAAGGCCTTCTCTACATCTATTGAGATAATCATGTGGTTTTTGTCTTTGGTTCTGTTTATATGGTGGATTACATTTATAGTCTTGTGTATGTTGAACGAGGCTTGCATCCCCGGGATGAAGCCTACTTGATCATGATGGATAAGCTTTTGATGTACTATTGCAGTTGGTTTGCCAGTATTTTATTGAAGATTTTTCATCTATGTTCATCATGGATATTGGCCTAAAGTTTTCTTTTTTTGTTAAGTCTCTGCCGGGTTTTGGTATCAGGATGTTGTTGGTCTCATAAAATGATTTAGGAAGGATTCTCTCTTTTTGAATTGTTTGGAATAGTTTAAGAAAGAGTGGTACCAACTCCTCTTTGTATGCCTGGTAGAATTCGGCTGTGAACCCATCTGGACCTGGGCTTTCTTTGGTTGGTAGGATATTAATTGCTGCCTCAACTTCAGCCCTTGTTATTGGTCTGTTCAGGGTTTTGACTTCTTCCTGGTTTAGGCTTGGGAGGGTGCAAGTGTCCAGGAATTTATAAATTTCTTCCAAGTTTTTTGTTTTTAAATTACACTTTAAGTTCTGGAGTATGTGTGCAGAACATGCAGGTTTGTTAGATTGGTATACATGTGCCATGGTGGTTTGCTGCATCCATCACCCTATTGTCTACATTAGGGATTTCTCCCAATGCTATCTGTCTTCTAACCCCCACCCCCTGGCAGGCCCCAGTAGTTACACAAGTTTTTTTGGCTTCTCAATGCATATAAAGTTTATGTTTACACTATACTATAACTATACTATACTAGTTGTAGTATACTGTACTGTAACCACACTATAGTCTGAAGACTACAGTCTTTTAAGTGTGCAATAGAATTCTGTCATATATATATTTACATATATATATATATCTTAATTAAAAAATACTTTATTGCCAAAAAATGTGGACAATTACTTGAACCCTCAGTGAATTATAATTTTTTTTGGTGGTAGGATCTTTCCTTAATGCTGATGGCTACTGACTGATCAGGGTGATAGTTGCTAAAGGTTGGGGTGGCTGTGGCAATTTCTTAAGATAACAATGATGTTTGCTGCACTGATAGACTCTTCCTTTCATGAAAGATTTCTCAGTAGCATGCAATGCTGTTTGATAGCATTTTATACATAGTAATTTTTTTTCAAAATTGGAGTCAATCTTCTTAAATGCTACCACTGCCTTATAAGCTAAATTTATGTAATATTCTGAATCCTTTCTGTGATTTCAGCAATTCTCACAGCATCTTCACCAGGAGTAGATTCCATCTCAAGGAACCACTTTCTTTGCTTATCTGGTAAGAAGCAACTCCTTATCCATTTATGTTTGATGATGAGATTGCAGCAATTTAGTTACATATTCAGGCTTCACTTCTAATTTGAGTCCTCTTGCTATTTCCACCACATCTGCAGTTACTTTCTCCACTAAAGTCTTAAACCTCTCAGAGTCATTTATGAGAGTTGGAATCAACTTCTTCCAAACTTCCATTAGCATTGATATTTTGACCTCTTCCCATGAATCATGTATGTCCTTAATGGCATCTAGAATGGAGAATATTTTCCAGAAGGTTTTCAATTTACTTTGGCCAGATTCATCAAAGGAATCATTATCTGTGACTGTTATAGCTTTACAAAAATGTATTTCTTAAACAATAAGACTTGAAAGTTGAAGTTTCTCCTTGATCCATGGGCTACAGAATGGACATTGTGTTAGTAGGCATGAAAACAACATCAATCTCCTTGTAAATCTTCATCAAAGTATTGGGTGACCAGGTGCATTGTCAAGGAACAGTAATATTTTGACAGGAATCTTTTCATTCTGAGCAGTAGATCTTAACAGTGGGCTTAAAATATTCAGTAAACCATGCTGTATACAGAGGTGCTATCAACCAGGCTTTGTTGTTGCATTTATAGAACACAAGCAGAGTAGATTTAGCATAATTCTTAAGGGCTCTAGAATTTTGGGGATGGTCAATGAGCATTAGCCTCAGTTTAAAGTTACCAGCTGCATTAGCCCCTAACAAGAGACTCAGCCTGTCCTTTGAAATGTTGAAGTCATGCACTGACTTCTCCTCTCTAGCTCTGAAAGTACATCTCCATCAAAGTCTTGAGTGACCAGGTGCATTGTCAAGGAACAGTAATATTTTGACAGGAATCTTAGATGACCTTTCTTCCAATAGAAGGCTGTTCTGTCCTTATAATGAAAATCTGTTGTTTAGTGTAGCCACCTTAATTCATTATCTTAGCTAGATCTTCTGGATGACTTGCTGAAGCTTTTACAAGAGCACTTGCTGCTTTGTCTTGCACTCTTATGTTATGGAGGTGGCTTCTTTCCTCAAACCTCATGAATAAACTTCTGCTAACTTCCAACCTTTTCCCTGCAGCTTTCTCACCTTTCTTGGCCTTCATAGAATTGAAGAGAGTTCGAGTCTTGAACTGGATTAGGCTTTGGCTAAAGGGAATGTTGAGACTGGTTTGACCACTAAATCTTTCTTGATATCCGCAATAAAACTGCTTCACTTCCTTATTATTCATGTGTTCACTGGAGTAGCACTTTTAATTTCCTTCAAGAGTGTTTCCTTTGCATTCACAACTTGGCTAACTGTTTGGCACAGGAGGCCTACCTTTCAACCTGTCTTGGCTTTCAACATGCCTTTCTTACTGAGTTTAGTCATTTCTAGCTTTTGATTCAAAATGAGGGATGTTGTGACTTTTCCTTTCACTAGAACACCTAGCGCTCATTGTAGAGTTATTAATTGGCCTGTTTTCAAAATTGCTGTGTCTCAGGAAACAGATAAGCTTAAGGAGAGGGATAGAGACAAAGGAATGGTTGGTCAGTGGAGCAATTAGACCACACACAGTATTCATTAAGTTCACCATCTTATATGTGGGTGTTTTGTAGAACCCCAAAACAATTACAATGGTAACGTCGAAGATCACTGATGACATATCGCCATAACAGATGAAAAGGTTGAAATATTGCAAGCATCACCAAAATGCAACATAGAGACATGAGGTGCCCACAAGCTGTTGAAAGAATGGTGCTGTTAGATTGACTCATTGCAGTGTTGCTGCAAATCTTCAAATTGTAAAAAGTGTAATATTTATGAAGCACAGTACAACAAGTTATGCCTGCATTCTTGACTTCTGCATGTATCATGTTGCAGATGAACAATAAATCATTTGTAAGCCAGCACTGGTCTGTGAACCAAACTTTGAGAAGCATTGAACTAGATGATGGAGCACCTATAAGCTGGCATTCAGAGCCTTGCTCTATCTTGAGGCCCAGTCTCTTAGGAAGTTATTGTCAAGGACTTGAGCTCAAGGACCAAGACAGCAGCCTGATCCTTCAGAATAGTCCCGCAGAGAGTTTGAAAGAGCTGCTTAGGCCCATATTTGGAAATGCCATGTTGGATGTCTGCTTGGCTGCAAATAAAATCCAAGAATAGATATTTAAGCTCCATTTGAATTATGATAAAGCCATCAGACCCGCAGTTTTAAGAAGACTTAATTTTGACCTCCCTGAAAAGGAGAAGCAAGATTAAGCTTGCAGTATGAGAGGAGATATATTTTATGGAAAATAGATGCTAATAAATAATTATAGGTTGAATGAAAGGCAAATAAATGCTTGCTTCTAAAAAGTACATAATGGTCCAATTCATCAGCCTGCCAAGAAATTAGGCCCTGCAGAGAAGATAATACAAGGTTGAAACTCTTAAAGGAGAGACAAATTCCATTGTAACCTTTTTGTTGCCAAATGTATTTTTCTGCAATAATTGGTTATGTGAGTTTGAGACTCCAGTTGTTACCATCATCTGGGGAAGATCCCGCAGTTCTTCCACACTTCTCCACCATCAGTAAGTAGGAAGATTAATGTTTAATATTCAGGGTGGAGGTAGACTCTGAAGGAGCACATTCCCATAAGAGGGCTAGTGGTAATAAGAACTGAGTTCAGTGGTTGACTATGGGTCTTTTGATTCTTCTGATCTTCAATTTTTCATCTGTAAAATGGATAAAAACAATACCTTCTTTAAAGCCTTGTTGAGGTCCCAATGTGAGATGGATGTGAGATATACTTTTAGGAGAACACCATAAATAGCACTCCTATTACTTGCCTGAGTTCTGAACACATTGAGAAATAAGACAAAAGAACCAATAGATGGAAAATGAAAGTATCACGTTCATGGTTAATAAAGGCTAAGATGAGCTCAGGGTGAGACTCACATGAGACTGTAAATCCCAGCCTGGGGAGGACCTACCTTTCTACTCTCAGGCCATATTGGACCCTGCTGTGGGGACAGGGTCCCCTGTCTGGAGGAGCTGGGTAAACTGCATGTTCTCTATGGTCTGGCCCACTTCCCAGAGGAAGAGGCAGGAAGGATTATACACGTTAAATTTATGCCGTCAAGTTCACCACTCAACTGAATGACTCCCAGGGGAAGAATGAGCTAGAAGTGGAACGAGGTCAGGAATGTCATGGAAATAGAGATTCTTCCATAGAGAAAGAGACCTCAAGAATGGGGAAGAGCTTTTTTTTTTTCTTCTTCTCCTTAAACCATCAGGCCTAACTCCTAAGCCTGTGCTTATCCATGGAGTGGTTTTCCCCTGCCAGAGGGGATCAGTGGGTCAGGAGGGCTGTCCCATTCCCATCCTCTTGAGGCTGTTTCCTATCCCAGCCACTGCTCACCAGCACAGCATCTTGCCTTGGTTTATATACAAGATAATACTTTCAGTTTAGTTCACCATCTAGAAATATGTACTTTGAAAATTTATAATAGTTGGTGTAGATATTGAAAGAAATCAGCTGTAGGTAAATATATGTTGATAATTATGAAGTTAGAGGAATAAATCTTTTTCTTTTCAGGATTTTGGCTAAAAAGGGAGCTTGAAAATTCTTTTTCTTTCTCTGTCTCTTTCTATCTCTCTCTCTATCTCTTTCTTGCCTTCCTCGAAAGGACTATCTGTTCTCTGCTCCAAATTTATGTCTCTCAATCCCAAATGATATAGTTGGCTTTGAAACTCTATAATTTTGAAACGGTCTTCTATTTTCCTATAGTTGTTATAGCTTAATACTATGCAATCAGGAAGATTGCCTAAGGCTCATAATTTGTAATAGATATGCAATCGTAATTGATCTTGTATACACATTTAGGATTTTTCCCTTCTCAAACTGAATTCAAAGATAAAATTAACCTAGGGTACATGGAGACCTGGGATTAAATGTTTTGAAGAACTAAGTAAAGCTGAATAAGGGTAGCTTACAAGACTTATAAAGACTCTCTCCCTTTATATGCACCCAATACTCATGGGAACTGGTTATGAAGTTTGGATCACATCCTGTACCTTTAAAGATGAAACAAGATCTCAATTTTACATGTTCTACATTCTGTGACAGCAATTCTGCTTGTTTGTGATATGTCTTCGAACTTCAGCATATTACACACTGGTCACTTCTCAGCATAAGAAATGGATGCATATGTTTCAGAACAAAAGCTGTAAAAATGCATTTTGAGTGCCCTATAAAGAATTCTGGAAAATCTTGAAAGAAACGGAAGGGGGGAAAGTTGAAGGGGCAGTAGAAGAATTTGTTATTGGCACTGAATCAGAGGAGGTTAAAACATAACCACAATACAAGATTTGCAAATGTTTTCTTTCCAAAGTGCTTCAATCTCTGAGAAGTACCAATGTTGTGTTACTTTGAATTTTACACACACACACACAAACACAAACAAGTGCGCATACACAGCTTCATATATCCTGCAGTGAACTGTAATCTGTCAGCACAATAGCTGGGATGGAGTGAGAATCAGTATCTGATTTAATAGTAAAGAAGAAAATCTCCTTCTAGTCTTTTTCTTTCCCCTTTGAATATTCTACCTATGTTTATTTACAACATAGTCTCATGGATCATTGAGAGATGGAAGGGACCTTACTTAGAAAGATAGTCTAATTTCCCACCAAGTTTAGGAATGCTGTCTCTAGCATTTCAAATTTTGGTCTTCCTACCTGTATTTGAACAGGTCTAGGAATGGGATGCTACCAAATGCTAAGGGCAGTGGTGTTCTTTGTAGATACTGCTAATGATGAGAAAACTCATATCAAATTTGACTTTTCTCTCCCCATAATTTCTATTCTATGGTCTTCATTCACTCTTTTGGAAGTAAGGAATCGAAAAGACTAAATTTAGTTCCCCCTACCAACCCCTACTTCTCACAAGATTCTTAGATGTTGGAAGTAATCTCTCATATTACAATACACCTGCCCCTACCCCACTCATACTTATATTCAAGTACTGCCCATAGCAAGAAGTGGCATTTCTAGGGGAGAATTATCTTAATATCAATTTTCCAATCCAGAAATACAATATATATATATATCTCCATCTATCTCAGTATTCATTAATTTGCTTCAGCAATGCTTTTTAACCATTTTAATGTGCAGGTCTGGCATAATTTAATTAAATTTATCTCTAAGTATTTAATAAAATTGATATATAATTCACATATCATGAAATTTATCCCTGTAAAGTATATGTCAATGTTTTTTAGTATATTCATAAAGTTGTGCAAAAATCACTATTTTATAGTTTTAAAATTATATTATAAATTTCAATTTCCAATTATATATAGTATACAGAGTTGGTATTATAGAGATATACAATTGAGTTTTGCATTTTGACTTTGTATCTTGAGGCCTTGCTAAACTCATTTATTAGTTCTAATAAGGTATTTTTTTTTAACATTCTATAGGATTTTCTATACAATCATGTCATCATTGAAAAATATAATTATTCTTTTCTTATATTTATCTTTCACTTCTTTGCTTTGTATTATTATTAAACTTCCATTAAAATGGTGAATGGCAGTGGCAAGAGCAAGCATATTTGCCTTGTTCCTGATCTTAGGAGAAAGCATTTAGTTTTTCATTATTAGGTATCATATAGCTATAGACTTTTTATACATGCCCTTTATGAAATTGTAGAGTTTCCTTCAACTCTCAGTTTGCTGAAAATTATTTTAATGAATGGATATTTAATTTTGTCAAATGGTTTCTGCACCTGTTGATATTACCATATGGTTTTCCTTTTAAAATATGTTCATATGGTGAATTACATTAATAAATTAGTCTGAAAATGTTAAATGAATCTTGCCTTTGGGGATGAACCTTACTTGGTCATGACGTGTTATTCTTTTTCTATGTTGATTTATTTGATTTTTAAAAAAATTTAAAAGTTTTGCATCTATGCGCACAAGGAATATTGATCTGTGATTTCTTTCCCTCCATCTCTTCTACTCTCCCTCCATCTCTTCTTGTCTGCCTCCCTCCCTTCCTTTCCCTTCCCTCCCTCCCTCCCTCCTTCCTTCCTTCCTTCTCTCCCTCCCCCTCCTCCCTCTTCCTTCCCCTCCTCTCTCCTCCTTCCTCCTTTCTCCCTCCTTCTTCTTCTCTCTCTCCCGTTGCCTCTCTCTCTCTCTCTCTCTCCCTGCCTCTCTCTCTCTCCCCCTGCCTCCCTCCCTCCCTCCCTCCCTTCCTTCCTTCCTTTCCAAAGTAATGGTGGCCTTATAAACTGAAATCTAAAGTATTCCCCTTTTTTCTGTTTTCTGGAAATTTTGCATAGAATTGGCATTATACTCCCTTAAATGCTTAGTAGGTATTACCTAGATAAACCATTTGGGCTTGGTATTTCTCTGTGAAAATGTTTTCAATTCTGAACTCAAATTATTTATAGATATAGGCCTATACAAGTCATTTATTTATTTATTTATTTCTTGAGTGAGTTTTGGTGGTTTATATCTTTCAAAAAAGTTGCAAATTTAATCTTTGTCAAATTTGTTGTCACAAAGTTTTCTTACTATTGTTTCATTATTCTGTCTGTAAGATCTCTGAGCAGTTTTCCTTCTTTCACTGCTAATATTGGTAATTTGTGTCTGCTCTTTTTCTGATCAGTCTACCTAGTGTTTTATCAATTTTGCTGAAATTTTCAAAGAACTATAATTGATTTACTTTATTATTTTTCTTGGTTTTTTATTTTATCAAAAACATCTTCTAAAAGATATTTTACTTATCTTTATTACTTCCTTTCTTCCACTTACATTAGGTTTAATTTACTTTTTAATTCTGGTCCCATAAGGTAGACGATTAGATCATTGATTTTAAACTTTTCTTCTCTAATATTGATATTCTGTGCTAAATACTCTCTAGTCATTAGTTTAGCTGCCTCTCATAATTGTAATATACTGTTATCTTTCATTCAGTTTTAAATATTTTTCAGTTTTTTTCTGTGATTACTTTTTTGATTCATGCATTATTTAGAAATATGTTATTTAATTTTTGAATATATGGGACTTTTTCAGATATTCTTCTAACACTGATTTCTAGTTAAATTCCATTTTGGTAAAATTTCAGTTTTTAAACTTATTGATACATGTTTTATGGACTAGACTACAGTATCTTGATAAATGTTTCATGTATACTTGAAATGAATATACATTCTGCCAGTACTGGGTAGTGTGTTCTACAAATGTCATTTAGGTCAAGGTAGATGATTGTATTATTCAGGTATTCTATATCCTTGTTGATTCTGTTTAGTTATTCTATCAATTATTGAGGAGAGAGTACTGAAATTACTAAACTATAATTGTGGATTTGCCTATTTATCTCTTTATTTCAATAAATTTGGTATTCAAGCATTTTGGAGCTCTGTTATTTGGTGCATACACATTTAGCATTGTTATGTTCTTTTGTTGAATTTACTCCTTTTCCTCCCTGGGAGTTTTCCTCTATTCTAAAGTCTTCTTTGTGTGCTATTAATGTAGCCACTTCAGCTTTCTTAGATTAGTTTTTAGTTTTTTTCAGGTTTCATCTTTTCCATTATTTTACTTTTAATTCATCAGTGTCTTTATATTTACATTTGGGTGTTTTTTTTTCCAGCATGAAATTGTTTTTGCTTTTTTAAAAATCCAATGAAACAATATCTGTCTTTTAATTTGGGTATTTAGAATATTGGTGTTTGATATAATTATAAATATGGGTTGGTATAAATCTTCTACCATGATTTTTGTTTTCTATTTGACTCATATATATTTTAATATTTTTTCTTTTCTTTCATTCTTTTGGATTAACTGATATTAATGATTCTATTTTATCTTACATATTGGCTTATTAGCAATACATTTACTTTTTTGTGGTTGCTCCAGTGTTTGCAACACACATTTTTAACCTATTACATTCTACCTTCAAATATTATACCACTTCACAAATAATGCAACACCTTAGAACATTATAACTGTCATTTCTTCCTCCAAATTTTTGAGCTGTTGTTGTTGATCAGTTTTTTCTGTTTTTATTTTATTTTCGAAAAATAATATCATATTTTTCTAAATATGATATTAACCCCACCTTACACTGTATTTTCTCTAAGTAGTCAACTATCTTTTTAAAAGATCATTAAAATAAGAAAAGTATCTTTTATATTTATTCATATGTTTGTCATTTCTGTCATTTTTTCATTCCTTTGTGTAGATCCAAATTTTTATCTAATGTATTTTGTTGTACCTGAAAAACTTCCTTTAGTACTTCTTGTGGTGTGGATCTACTGACAATGAATTCTCTTTGCTTTTGTTTATCTGAAAAGTTATTATTTTGTCTTCATTTTTGAAAGATGTTTTCAACATTAAGAAATTCTAGATTGGCTTTTTTTTTTCTTTTAGATATTTTTATTTTTAAGAGAGAGGATCAGTCTTACTCTGTCACCTAGGCTGGATTGCAGTGGCATGATTACAGCTCACTGTAGCCTCAACCTACCAGGCTTAAGTGATCATTCCACCTCAGCCTCGCAAGTAGCTAGGAATGCAGGCATGCACTGACTTGTCCAGATAATTAACTAAACTTTTTTTAAACAGAGCTAGGTCCCACTATATTGCCCAAGCTGGTCAATATTTTAAAGATTCAATTCCACAGTCTTCTTTCATAGTTTCTGTTGAAATATCAGTCATATCTTTGATCTTCTGTATATAACATGTCTTTTCTATGGTTGCTTTAGCAATTTAATTATTATATACATTAGCCTGGTTTTCTTTATGTTTATTCTGCTTGGGGTTCATTGTATTTGGTCAGTCTGTAGGCTTATAGTTTTTATCAAATTTAAAAAAAAATTTTTTTCAAAATTTGATAAAAACTCCCAATTTTTTTTGAAAAAAAAAAAAAACTCCCAATTTTTTGAAACAATATTATTCTTTATTCTTCAAATACATTTTCTTCCCATACCCCTTATCCTCTATTTTTTGGGATTCCAATTACATGTGTGTTATTTCACATGTCACTGAGGCTCTTTTCATTTTTCTTTCAGACCTTTCCTTTCTAGTTTTATTTTTGATAGTTTTTATTGCTGTGTGTTTAAGTTCACTGTTCTTTTTTTCTGGAGTGTTTAATCTGTTTTTCAACCTATTCAGTAATTTTTTCCTTTTAAACATCATTTTCTTTTTGTCTCTATAATACATTTGGGTCTTTTTTATATTACCCATTTCTTGCCTCATATGGTCAAGTTTTTCTCTACTTTCTTGAAAATGTGAAACATATTTATAATAGCTGTTTAGCTGACTTTTCTGCTAATTGCATCACTTCAGAGATATCTATATTGATTCTTACTGATGGAGTTTTCTCCTGGTTATAGGCCATTATGTTCCTATGCCTTTGTATACCTAATAGTATACATATATAGAGAGAGATGAAGTCTCACTCTGTTGGCCAGGCTGGAGTGCAGTGGCGTGATTTCAGTTCACTGCAACCTCCACCTCCCAGGTTCAAATGATTCTCCTGCCTCAGCCTCCTGAGTAGCTGGGATTACAGGCACATGCCACCACACCAGGCTAATTTTTATATTTATGATACAGATGGGGTTTCACCATATTGGCAAAGCTGGTCTCAAACTCCTGACCTTGTGATCCACTCACCTCAGCCTCCCAAAATGCCGAGATTACAGATGTGAGCCACCACACCCAACTGGTATACCTAATAATTTTTTACTGGATGTCAGACATTACAAATTTTTTGTTGTTGGTTCTTGAATTTAGTTGTTTTACTTTAAATAGTGTTTATATTTAAGTTACATGAAGTCAGTTGATGTTCCATTACAAGCCTCATTTTAAGACTTGATTTTAAGATTTTTAAGGAGTATGTCTAGAGCATTTTGTTTAAGGCTTATTTGGTCCCACTTCTAAGGCAACACCTTTCTGAGTACTCTACCCAAAGACCTTTCATTTGGCTTGGTGGGACCATAAGCTGTTAGACAACCATATGTAATATCTAGGAATTCTTTTCTTTCTTTCTTTTTTTCATTTCTTTTTCTGGCTATGGGTAATGTTCTCTCAAGAATGTTAGCTCAGTACTCAGCCAAAGAGTCACAGTGACCCCTTAGCAGATCTTTGGTGCTTACTCTCTGTGCGGCTACCTTCTCTATAGTACTCCATCACGCAAGTTCTAGCTGTCTTGGTTTCCCAGAATCCTTAGCTCAGTGAGACCTCCAGGCTCTGTTTGGCCTGTGCCTCCAGCCAGTTAGCTGGTGTACAATAGATTTATGTTTATTGGTATCCTTCTCTGATAGAACACAGTCCTACACTACCTGTTGACCAACATCTAAACACCATTGTTTCATATGTATTGTTAGTTGTTCAAGGTAGAAGGACAAACCTTATCATGTCACTCCATCTTAGATGAAAGCAAAAATCACTCTTCAATTTTTAAACTTTAATGTTTTTATAATTGCACTAAGCTTTCTTTCTTTTCCTTACCTCAATACTACTTGGTTGCTATTTCTCTTTTCCTATGAAGATGTACTTTTTTTAAAAAGCAAAAAATCCTCATTTTAGTAATCTGAAATACACAAGTTCCATGTTAGCCCAAATACTTGTCTGAAAAGTCATTTTTAATTCTCAAGATGAGAAACAGAACTATAACATTTAGACTAATGATTAAGCTTTTATCTGAATATTACCTTATTTTCTTTCCTTAGCACCACTCCTGTTTTTAAACAGGGGCAAGTAGGTTGGACTTGTTAATATTCCTGAAACGAAATGTATAAAAGTATTTTGATTATAATCAAATACAAAGATCAATTTTGCAGTAGTTTGCCTCATTTTGAAACCTGAAATTTCGTGGTAATTATGGCAAATGACTACCCATTTTAACCCAAATTAACTAATTTTCCCTTATTCTCATTTCCTTCCTCTAACCCACAAACTATCGTAGCTCCACTGCAATCAAGGTAGCACTAAATCTAACTGTTGGAAATATTTGCACTGTAGTTTTTTTCTCGTTAGTTAGCTTGCAAAGATAGATCCCCTATTTTTCAAGTTTACTGTTTTTTTCTGTGAACTTGAGACCTCACTCAGGGATAAAGTAACACATGTGAAACAGCATGAGGCAGGGGTTTTACTTACAGTGAATGGTCTAAACAATGTCTCATTTTATTTTGAAATTGGGAGACTGAATCAAAATTTTTAGACATTTATGGAAGTTTCTAAGATGTACATTTTAGAAATAAACATAGGAAAAATGTCAATTGGAAAATACTATTGGCTTTTCATTACACTAATAAAAAATAAGATATAGTCTTTTATATGGTGCATTAAGTAAAAATTAGCAAAAAATTTAAAAGTTGAACAAGAAGACTGATATAAACTAAGTGCCAAACTGACTCTCAATGTATGTCAAGGTGTAGCTGACATACATACACTTTGTACTGTATGAAAGTAATGAATCTTAATATATTTCCTTTTAGTTAATTTGAGTAATGTTTTGTATGGTCTCATTACTTCTTTAGCATATATAGTTCTCAATAGTGTAGTATTTAGGACACCATCCCTTTTTACAAATAAGGAAACTGAAGCTTAAGTGACTGGGCCAAAATCCCTTCCTTGGTGTTGAATACTGTTAGCCATCTCTGATAGTGCTCTTTGCTAAAGCATGGAGAAAAATGTATCCTAATTCTGTCAATTTCTTTCACTTTCCAGAGCTACCTTAACAGTTCACCCAATCTCCCATATGTGTAACTAACCCCCTTCTTCTACTCTTGTCCATCTGTACTTCAGTTTCTCCATAGCAGCTGGAGTGATTTAAAAAAAAAAATAGGTGAGACCATGTCATTCTCCTAAAAATTCTCTCATGACTTTCCATTGTACAGAGAATAAAATCCAAACTCTTTACCATGGTTTCTACATTTGAGTCCTTTTAGCTGCAAGTAAATGAAAAGTCAACTAACATAGCATTAAGTGTTAAGAAAATATTTTGTGTCCTAAACTTGGAAGTCCATGGGTGGGTCAGGCTCCAGATTGGCATCAAAAAACAGCCCAGTGATGTCTTCAGAGATCCACATCCTTCTATCTCTGAGCTCTGCCTTCCTCAGTGCTGGCTTCATTTTAAGATTGGTTCCCTTCCTCATTAGGAGATGGCTGCCAGCCTTTGGACTACATACTTCCTGTTCTCATCCAGCAGGAGACAGAAACCTGCCAGTCCAATGTAAGACATGCAAGCATCCCAGGAACAATGGGGAATATCATGTGCACATTGACTGTGATTAGTCAGGATGCCTCCTAAAGTTGGAACTGGTCTACACATGTGAAGTTCTTTCAGAGTGGGGAGGGAATGGATATTAGGTGAGTAACCAACATGTGCGCTATACATGACCTTCAAGGACGTTTGTGGGCTGGCTCTGCCTGTGGCTCTGACCTCACCTTTATCACTCCACCCCTCTCTTCCCACTAACTCCAGATGCAGTGACCTTTCTGTTCCTCAGACACACCAATCTTTTTTCTGACTTCAGGCCTTTGCACGTGCTGGCTCCTGCCTGGATGCTTTGTCTTGAGATACTTGACATCTTCATATTATCTAAGCTTCAGATCAAATATCACACCTTCAAAGAGTCTTACTTTGCCTTGGAATGTGAAGTTTCTCCCTTCCCTTCATTCCCCTCCTCATTTCACTCTTTACCACAACAGGTTTCCTTTATTCATTCCATATCACTTACCACCATATGATATAATATTATAGATTTATTTATTTACTTGGCTTGCTTTCTGTTCCCCCAATCTTCCCATTCCCCACCCTACAGCTAGAATGATTACTCCATGAGGGAAGGAGCTTGGCTGTTTTGTTTACCCCAGTATTCCAGTTCCTGAATGATTAAATAAATGAATGGATGAATTCATGAACTTTTCTTAAAACATCTAGAAAATGTACATACTAGAAGTTAAGTACAGGCTAGCCCTATGGCTCAGATGTATACTTTAAAATTTTTCCTCTTTGGTTAGAATACAAAATGTGAAAACTTACATCATATATATATTTACCTAAAAACTCAGCCATCAAGAAAAATAATTTTTATTTGTCACATGCAATTACTTCTAAAATTCAGAATTCAAGAAAATACTAACCCACTTCATTTGTCAAAATTTATTTACAGAATTAAGAGGGGAAACATAAGCAACAATCACTATAAAATATAATGGAAAATGATCCCATTTACAATAGCAACGTTAAAATCTAGTAATACACTTAACAAAAATGTTTAAGATCTACGTAAAGAAATCTTCAAAACACTGTTAAGAGATATGAAAGTTTAAATAAATGCCTATTTTTTGAGAAGGAATACTCAATGTTATCAGTTGTTTATGCATATTAAATTAATCCACAAAGGAAATAATGCCAGAAGAAATACTAAAGATTTCTCAGGTGTATCAGGAAAAATAAATCTGCCTGAGTAGATAGGAAGATTCCGAAAAAGGAGACCAATAGTCAGTGGTGGCTAGCCCTCCATGTGTTCAAGTTTACAACTGCTGCAATTAAAACTGTATAGTACAGAGTCAGACTTAGACAATGAATGATCAATGAAAAAGAAAGGAAGTCTAGAAATTCACCCAAATACATATAGGAACTTACTCTGTCACAAAGACACCATTTCATTTTGGTGAAGAAATGACTTAATTAATGCATGTTAGTAGGACAAGTGAGATGCTACCTGGAAAATAAGTATTTTACAAAGTTGGATTCCTACCTTATTCCTTATACCACAATAAATTCCAGCCAGATCAAATATTTAAATGTGAAAAATAAAGCCATAGACCTCAAGACAAAAATAACTGAATAATTTTTTATAATCTTGGAGTTTTGGAAGCATGACACAAAATTGAAATGTCATTAAAAAGAATAACACTTGACTATTAGAATTTTTAAAATTGTCTTATAGAATGCCATAAGCAAAGTCAAAAGTCATTTTGGCCATTGTGAATAGTAGCTGCAATGAACATGGGAGTGAAGATGTCTCTTCTATATACTGATTTAGTTTCTTTTGGATGTATTCCCGGCAGTGGGATTGCTGGGTCATGTGGCAGTTCTATTTTTAGTTTTTTGAGAAACCTCCATACTGTTTTCTGTCGTGGTTGTACTACTTTACATTCCCACCACCAAGTGTGTGAGCATGCTCCTTTCTCTGCATCCTCACTAGCATTCATTTTTTGTCTTTTTGAGAATAGTTATTTTAACTGGGGTGAGATGGTATCTTACTCTGGTTTTGATTTGTATTTCCCTGATGGTTAGTGTTGTTGAACACTTTTTCATACACCTTTTGGCCATTTGTATGTCTTCTTTTGAGTAATGTTTATTCAGGTCTTTCTACATGTCCATCAATGAATGAATAAAGAATATATGTTTTATGTACACAGTGAAGTATTATTCCACATAAGAAAGAATGAAATACTGTAATTTTCAACAACATGGATAGAACTGGAGGCCATTATTTAAATGAAATAAGGCAAGCACAGAAAGACAAATATTGCATGTTTTCACTCAAATGTGGGAGCTAAAAAAGTAGATCTCGTGGAGGTAGAGTAGAACAGTGGTTATCTGAGGTTGGTAAGGATGGGGTGATGAAGAGAGGTTGGTTAAGGAGTACAAACATACAGTTAGAGGGATTAAGTGCTAGTGTTTGATAGAACAGTAGGGGGACTATAGTTCACAATAATTTATTGTATATTTCCACATAATTGGAAGAGAAGAATTGGAATGTTTTCAACACAAACAACAGATAAATATTTCAAGTGATAGAGTCCCAGTTACCTTAATTTGACCATTATACATTGTATAAATGTATCAAAATATCAAATGTACCCCTAAAATATGTATAACTATCAAATATGCATAGAAAAGTCACTTTGAGAAAACTGAATAATTTTGACAAAGAAGGGCTAGTATCATTGATTCAAGAGCATTCATGTTTCAGCAAGAAAAAAAGAGCCAGTAGCCAAATTTTAAAAATGGGCAAAGGACACAATCAGTTCATTGAAAAGGAAATAAAAATACCTTTGAAACAGATTTAAAAAGATTCAGAACTTCTCATAGCAAGAGAAATGTGAATTAAAGTTGCAACAAGATGCCATTTTCTATCAGATTGACAAATATTAAACATTTTAGGAGCATGTGTTGAGACAACAGAAACTCATGTTCTGGGTCAGAGTATAAATTGGATAGCAATTTGGCAATATCTATCAGAATTTTAAATGTTTATAACTTTTCACCTGGTTATTTTGCTTGTAGTCGTTGATCACTCAGCGGTACTGCACACATATACAAAGGCGTGTGTCTACAAGGGTATCAGCATTGCTTGTCCTTACAAAATTGTAAAGGACCTAATATCCAATGTGGTGTTCCACCTGCATCCCCTTCCTGGGCCAGTGCATCCATCTCCAGCCACTGTGAGTGTTGGCTGCTGATGGCTCACAGCTTGCCCTTCTCCAGAGAATTACCCTCAACTGACCAGGACCTATCTAGAAGTGGCTGGGAGGTTACCCAGACAGCCATTTCTTTGTATATTGGCAGTATACAAAGCCAATGTCTATTGTACATTGTGATACAAAAATGCAACACCTTTTCCTGCTGCCATGCATGCTCCAGTGCTCCCCATGGGAACAGACTAAGGTTTGACTTGACTAAAATCACATCTTTGCTTAGCTTCTTCCCCAGCCTATCTTTTCTCTGTGGTTTCTATATAAGATTCTCTAGAAAGCACTTCACGATAAATCACTTGCATGAAAGTCTCCCTCTTAAGCTGTGCTTCTCAAGAATCTAGCCTGAGGCATTCATCAACAGGGTACTGGTTAAATAAATTATGGTGTTCCATATAATAGAGTACTGCCTAGACATTAAGAAGAGAGAGCCAACTATTCTCTATAGACTGACATGGAAGTCTCCAAATAGAGTGAAAAAAGCAAGTTACAGATTAATATGAATAATATTCTACCATTTATGTTAAAATAAAGGGCAACTTACATAGTTGAATATTCATAGAATATCTCCTTGTATAGATATCTGCATAACCGTGTTTGCTTGCTGCAGAGGGGAGGCCAATTGGGGTCTATGAAATTAGAAAGAAGAAGATAGAGTGTATTTTGCAGTATATACTTTTTCTACCTTTTAAATATTCTATGTGAATAAATTATTAAATTATATGATTTCAACAGTGGTAAAGCAAAAAAGCATTAGTATTATCAAATAACTTCAGTTTAGGATAACTTCATTTATCAGAAATCTTTTCTCCTGCCCTAAGGAATAAATTACATTTTAAAAAATTAGCATGTCAGTACTCTAAATGAAAAAAATGTTTTTGAAGTCCCTAGAGGGTGCAAAAAATTATCTCATTATCTGTATCTTAAAGATTCTGTTAATTTTCTTGGTAAACACTTCCCTTATAGATAATGCCATTGCAACTTCCAGCTGGCGCTTTTAAAATTATCATGAATTGCCATGTATCTTCATGTAAATGAATGTGCTTTTTCTTAACCTGAATTTAATTACCATTCATTTTACTGCATTAATTATGATAGATTTCCTGCCTCCTTCATACCTTTGGCCACACAGACATTGCACCATTATTAGCGCTGTTGGCCTTTGGTTACAAATTACACACACATATCTGCTGTGAATTGTAGATTTTATTAAGGATCAAACATACTGGACTTGGGACTTCAACCCAGAATGATGTCAATGCACAGTCCTGAAACATGAGACTACATATTGCCTCTGCCTCGTATAACAGAGGTCATGACTATATGAAAAACCTTTTTGCAGCCGAGACATGGTTGAAGATATTTCATACTTCTCTCACTGTCCATTTCATGAGACCAGGATGTGTAACAGCCCCCAATAGACTTACCCTTCTCCTTCATGAGGGCTCCATTTTTTAAAATTTGGAGATGGAGTTTCGCTCTTGTCATGCAGCCTGGAGTGCAATGGTATGATTTCGGCTCAGTGCAACCTCCACCTCTCAGGTTCAAGTGATTCTCCTGCCTCAGCCTCCCAAGTAGCTGGGATTACAGGCGTGCACCACCATGCCTGGCTAATAATTTGTATTTTTAGTAGAGACAGAGTTTTGCCATATTCGCCAGGCTGTTCTTGAACTCCTGACCTCAAGTGATCTGCCTGCCTCGGCCTCTCAAAGTGTTGGGATTACAGGCATGAGCCACCACGCTTCAGGCAACACACATCCAAAATGCTTCACCCTATTGTCTTCCCTCCCTGCCTCTCACCCCTGCTACATTGGTATATCCATTCAGAGATGGCACAGGAAATGCAGGGCAGGAAAGCTAGTATGAATGCATCTTGTGGCAGTGCTGTCATTTGTTTGTTCATATGTTTCATTCAATAAACATTTAATGATTCCTGTGATGTGTCAGGCACTGTGCTAAAAACAAAACAAAACAAAAACAAGCCATGGTGAATATAGTATCTAGCCTTGAGGGGTATAGACTTACTTTGGAGAAACAGAGAGTAAGCAAATATTTCTTCAACGTACAAAAAGGAGAGAGAAACACTATAAAATGTAATGCTATATGCATGTATAATTATATATATAATTTGACTACATAACATTAAAAAATTCTGTGCACAAGAAATGGAAGAAATAAAGTTGAAAGGCTAAAGATGACAACCTTATCTCAGCACACAGGATATTTTTGTGGGTGAGTTGTGCTTAAAAATAACAGAAAGACAAATGGGCCAAAAGAAAAATGGGCAAAAGACACAAACAGATGATTCACAAAGAATGATCACATTAAGTCAACCACAAGATACCATTTCCACTCACTGAACTGGCAAAATGTTGTAACTGTATTACCTGATGAAGCAAGAATGTAGTTGAAAAGATTCAACACAGCTGTTAGTAGAATAGGTACCTCCTTTCTGATGCCCATCTGGTGGACAATCAGGCAGTATAAATCAAAAGCTTGAAACTAGTTCTTACCATTGGAGTCTGTAATTCCACTTTTCAGAATTGTGTATTGAGGGAATAATCAGAGATGTAAATAAAGCTTTTTTTGTACAAGGATGTTTATTATAGCATTATTTGTAATTATGAAAAATTACAAGCAATCAATTCCAAAATTAGATGATTAAATTTATTGACAAAATTATAGGAGGGAATATTATTCCACCATTACAATCCATATTTTCAGAGTAAAAATATGAGAAAGCACTTCAAGTATATTAAATGGAGACAGCATGACAACACAGTAAGAACCCAAATGGTTAGTAATATGTACATAGAGAAGAAGAAGCCAAAATATTAAGAATGATTATTCATAGGTGATTAAATAAGGAGTGATTTTTATTTACATTTTTTCCTATATTTTCCAATATTAACTGTAAGCAGCCATTACTTTTCTAATATATTAAAATGTTGTACCAAATGGGAAGGAAGAGATATAAATATTACCAAATTCATTCTGCACTTGATATGGTTTGGCTGTATCCCCACCCAAATCTCATCTTGAACTGTAGCTCCCATAATCCCCATATGTCATGGGAGGGTCCCTGTAGTAGGTAATTGAATCATGGGAGTGGTTTTTTCCCATGCTATTCTCATGATACTGAGTAAGTCTCACGAGATCTGATGGTTTTATAAGGGGCAGTTCCTCTCCACATATTCTCTTCCCTGCCATCATGTAAGATATGACTTTGCTCCTCCTTCACCTTCCACCATGATCGTGAGGTTTCCCTAGTCATGTGGAACTGTGAGTCAATTAAACCTCTTTCCTTTATAAATTACCCAGTCTTGAGTATGTCTTTATTAGCTGCGTGAGAACAGACTAATACAGCACTCCATCCAATATTTTCAATACTTTTTTGCTTAGACTCTTTCATGATTTATGATATCTTTCTGAATACAACTGTCCCATGACATCTCAAAATTTCTCTAGGATAGAATTCTTGTTCACAATGACACTTTGCTGTCTCACTGGAAAGCTTGGGCTCTTTCTAAAAACTTACTCTAAAAAGTTCTTGGCATCCTTCCTAAATATTTATTTGAAAATTTTTGCTGGGCTGTCTCTGTCTCACCTGGTGTTCTTTAGAGGCATCATATCCTTTTAATCTAGGAAAGCAGATGTATTATTTCTCTGTTTCCTTTTTATCCACTCTCTCACCTTATGTTTTCAAAGTGTGCGTTTTAACACCAAATAAAATTATCCTTTCATTGGAAGGTCAAACATGAGTTAGCTGGCAAAAATGTACTATGTCAATAATATGATTGGAATCGTAACAAGAGCAAAGGATGGGATATTGCATATGATAGACATGGGAATGAAGGCTGAAATGCAACATTTTGTAGTTGGAAAAGGGAATATTTAAAAGAATATTTTGCATTAAGTATTAACTTTTAAAAGATAATGTAAGGTTGGGGCATGTAAATTATAGATGGAGACAACAAAATGATCTATAAGATATTATGTTTAGAAAATAAATCTTTGGGCATGATGATGGTATACACACACACACACACACACACACACACACACACACACACACACACACATTTTGCCATTTCTTTTGAGACAGAGTCTCATTTGGTCACCTAGGCTGGAGTGCAGTGGCATTCTGCTCACCGCAACCTCCCAGGTTGAAGCAATTTCTCCTGCCTCAGTCTCCCAAGTAGCTGGGACTACAGGTGTGTGACAACATGCCTGGATAATTTTTGTATTTTTAGTAGAGACAGGGTCTCACCATGTTAGCCAGGCTGATATTGAACTCCCGACCTCAAGTGATCCACCTGCTTTGGCCTCCCAAAGTGCTGGCATCACAGGCATGAGCCACCATACCTGGCCTATTTTTTTTTCTTTTTTTTATCATTTCTAAAAGACATTTCCCATTTGGTTGAATTCAGTAATTGAAATGTACATATATATAACTTGGAGTTATCTTTTGCAATGTTGCAGGTATTCAGTTCGGTATTCCTAGTAAAAAGTATTCAGCATAGTATTACTTAACATAAAAGTATTTTCCAGGCTTTATCTGGCATGTGCAGTTTCAGTTTGGTAGGTATTTCTGTTGTGACTAAAGAGAAGGATTTTTCTTACTAAGTTTTCTATATATAAAATCCTAAAGTGGTTCTCATTCATTCAAAATATATTTATTGCATACTCCATATGTTTTAGACAACAAATTTTTATGATAATTCTAATATGTCCTGAAAATGTCTTATAGTGGTATTTATAATAGCAAAATTTTTGGCAAGGTTCACATGTATACACTTTTTTCAAAATAGCATCTTTGATCAATGCCAAAAAAATAGAAATTGGACAAATCCTCTTGTCAACTTTAATGACTAATTCAGAATCACTGAGAATAATTGTGCTTATTTATTAAAATCAGAAATAAACACATTCTCTAAAATAAAGAGGGAGGGTGTTAGTGTGAAAGATCCTGCAGCGTGGTCATGTCTCATGAACATATATAAACTTTAGATATAGAAGTTTAATGTTTGTAAATGGTGGGCAGGTACCAAGGTAAAAAAAAAATTCACCTACTTGAGAATATGTTAACTAATCTACAGAGGACATTAGTTTATGCTATCCTTGGATATGAGAAAATTTATATTATTTTATTTCTGGAAATTATATTAGTCTTCTCTGAGCCTCTACATCTGTCTGAAGGAAATTCAATTTTTGTTTTTTTAGCAGTCTCTACTTCCCCTGACTGAAGATCATACAAAAATTAAGGAGTCTTTCACAGTTCAGACCCCTGGAGAAGGAGCCACTTGCCTTCAGTCCACACTAGTCACTTCTGAAAAGCTCCTTGACCAGACGCTTGTGTCTTGAACCTCACTCTGTGACCCTCGTGGTTTTAGGACAGCGGCAAGGGGAAATCTCTAAGAGAATAGATAGATGAGTTCTGGCACAGGGAGCTTGAGATGGAGTATAGAGCAGGAAAAGTAGTATTCAAGGGCTGAAGGGAGGAACAGAAGATGCCCTTCTTGGAAAGGAACTTCAGGCAGGATATTTACCAGCTGGGCAGGAGGGCTGGTGCTCAGAGAAGTTCTCAACCGTGACCATAGTTGAGAACCATGGCAAGTTCTCAACCATGACCATGAAGTCAGCAAACTCATGCTCCTTCCAAATTTCCCCACTTTTTTGCCTGTAAAGCCTCAGCTGAGCCAGCCCTGGCTCTGAATTACTTCCCTATGCACGATGTGTAACTGATTGGAGTCAGATGAGCCACGGACTGTTAATTCACTAGTATAAATGTGTAAATTATTGACATAGATGCAGTTAAATGGGGAATGGTGGCAAGAAGTAGTCCTTAGCCCTTCATTGTAGGGATAAAAGGTTTTAGAGGGAGGACACTGCAGAATGGAGTTTCTGGTGAAAAATGTTTCTGCTCACAGATTTTAAGTAACTCTTCTTTAGGGAGGTCAGTGAAGCTGCACGGAGCCAGATGGTGGCTCCTGCTGACTGTTTCAAGGCTGCCCTTCCTGTCATCTCAAGCCTTTCACCCACTGGTGTCATTTCACACGTATAATAATCTTCAAACCCCACTCTGCCACCATACCTTCCCCATTGCTGCCCTTCTGCCCCAAAGGATTTGAGAACAACATAAAACCAGAAACACCCAGCTCCCTGTAAGCTGCCATTCACTTCAGCTTGGCTCTCACCAGGGCTTGACACATCTTCTCTCCATTTCTCCCTGGCAGGTCTCCAAAAAGGCTGCTTTAAACCATTCTTCTCTCCTTAGCCGCCAGTCCCACATGCTGAGTGAGAGTCAAGAGAACAACGTGTGAGAACGTAGGTGTAGGCATCAGATAGAATTCAGCACTCACCAGCTGCAGGACCTGGGTTGTGTTTCCTAACTACATCTGGAAAACAAAGACGATCATAAATAGAACTTAACCTCTGAAGATTTTATGAGCCTAAAAAGATGTCTGGAAAGAACTTAGCCCACCAGGACAGGGCTCCATGAATGTCATCTGTGATTGTGGGTACCCTTCCTTCAAATGAGTGAACAATTCCCTCATCATTGACTTGGAAAATGAAGTGCCCCTAGCATTCTTCTTCAGCTACTTGATATTGATTTCCACATATCACTCACTATTTCCACTTAGTCACCTTTTCCCAAATGTACCTACATGCCTGTGCTGTTGAATGCTATTGTGTGTGCCTCAGGCTCCTTGTTATTACCATTATCCTACCTTCCCTGGGACCTTCCTTGGCCTTTAGGCAAACTTTATACTTCGAAACAAGTAGCCTGAAATGCAGTCCTCTCTTGGATGACCTGGCACCATCACTACTATATGTCACTTGTGTCCCCCACTTCTTTCTGTGTCATCTCCCCTGGTTCAGTTCTCAGTGTTTCAGTCTTTGCTTTTGTACCCATTCACTCCAAGGGCTTCCAAAGGATGCTGAATGGAACATTCTGAGAAGAGCCAACAACAGTTGGAGCCAGACACCGCCCTATGACTTACCCTTGGGAGGCAGAACTACCCAGTGAAGTAAGGTGGTATTTGTCCTTTTCCAAAGATAACATAGTGGTTAAGAGCACAGATTTTTGGAGTCAGACTACTTGGGTTTTAATCCAGCCTCTGCCGCTTACTAACTGTATGCTTTTAGTTGAGTCACTTAACCTAGTTGAATTATTTAACTTCTCTGTGCCTCTGTTTCTCATTTGTTAAATAGAGATAATAAAAGTTTCTTACTCCATAGGGCAATGGAATTAAATGAATCCACTATTAAGAACAGCAATCACTATAATTCCCCAATTCTTCTGCCCTGCTCCAAGTCCTATTAAGGGAGGAGAGAAAAAGAGGAGGAATGAACCATGCTTCCCTTTCACTTCAAGTCTCCCCAGCAAGGGGTCAAAATTGTGTAGAAGGGAACGGGAGGGGAAGAGATGAGATTTCAATCACATTTGAGATAGAAATATTTAACTGGTTTGAAATTTTAATACCTTTTCAAAAAAATGGGAAGCTATGAGATATATTTAAGATATAGTTAAGAACTAAAAAGGCTTTACTGCAGTAAATATGATTTCACATTTTTAAATTCACCAACTTGATTCCTTGGTAATGCTCATAATAATGATGATGGTAGCTAACTGAATTCCGGACATGTTTTCTTGATATTCACTATCATGGCAAACTATCAAGCTTAAAAATCCATTTATAACTCATATCCACTAGGATGGATGTTACGAAAAATACTAACAATAACAAGTATTGGTAATGATGTGGAGAAACCAGAATACTCATACATTACTGGTGGGGATATAAAATGTTGCAGCCACTTTGGAAAACAGTTTGACTATTTTACAAAATGCTAAACATAGAGTTACAATATGACCTGGCAGTTCTGCTACCTGGATATATTTCCAGGAGAAACGCAAACATATGTTCACACAAAAACTTGTCCACAAATGTTCATAGCAGCATCATCCATATTTCCCAAAAGTAGAAACAACACAAATGTCCATCAATGGAAAAATGGAAAAGAAAATTTGGTATGTACATAAATAAAATATTGTTTTGCCATGAAAAGAATGACATATTTATACATGCTACAACATGGATGCACCTTAAACATGCTAAAGGAAAGAAGCAAGTCACAAAAGCATATATGTTGTGTGATCCTATTTATTTGAAATGTCCAGAATAAGGAAATATAGAGAGACAGAAGCTAGATTAGTGGTTTTCTAGAGCTGAGTGTGGGCTGGGGTGGGAAGTGACTACCTAAGGGTACAAGGTTTCGTTTTGGGGTTATAAAAATATTCTAAATTTAGATTATGATGACGGTTGCACAACTCCTTCACTATGCTAAAAAGCATTGACTAGTACACTGAGTGAACTTTACGTAAATTTATATCTCAGTAATCTATTAAAAATCAGTTTATTATTCTCCAGTTTTTGAAAATAGAGTCACAGTTTCCCTGACCTTGGGCTTTATTCTTTAGGAATAAATAACCTTTGTCTTCTCTCTCTGCGTGGCCTCACTTTGCAGTCAGTGATGGCAATGGACATACGACATTTTTCTGGCTGCCAGCATTTGAATCCATTATCAAGTTTAGGGAACTGCCTCCCTACCACCACCATATATGAGTCTTGGTAGAGCAGATCAGCCGCCTCTCATTATAAAATGGAAAATGCTGGTACCTGCTTGCTAAAGTTTAGAGGCCCCCACCCTGCTCCAGATTTGAAGTCAGGCACTAATGGTAGATACAAAGAAGCAAGAACAGTGGGAAATCCATTCTGATGGCAGGTGAGCAGTGGCAACAGCCAGCCTGGTTCCAGGGACAGTGTCCGTGTCCAGTGCCAGGCAGTGCAAGGCATGGCCCCACAGTGCTCAGCAGCAGGGATCTTACCACACTGACTTTTGGCTTGATTTTGCCTGTGACTAAATACTACTTAGCCTTCTGGTCCTGCCTGTTTCCAAGCCTGTTTCTTTAACCTTCCCACTAATTGTGTGAGCTCATTAATAGCCTTCCAATCAGTTCCTTTCCTTCCATGCTCAGTTTCTCTGCTTGCTCCTAAGAATCCTGCTTGATACGGTCAGCAAGGCAGGATGATTTTCACCCCAGTCTCTAGTATCTTTCTCTTCAGATTCTGTAAGCATTTATTTATTCAGTGACTACTTTGTGCCATCCAATAAATGATATCATAATAGCATAGTGGCACCAATACCACTAGTTCCCATTTCACAGATGAGGAAACAGGCTTGTTGAAATGAATAGCTTGTAGATTCAAACCCAGACCAAGCCCAGGGCCCTTTCCATTAGATCTTCATGGCTTCTTCTCCATTTTCACTGACACCACATCTTGCTCATTATTTACTGAACAAAAGGTCCCATTCCTCTCCCTCCCTCCACTGTCTTTCTTCTTTAAATCCTTGTGGGCATCACTGCCTTATTTCATCATGAGAGTGTTGTTGATTCCTCTGTACAACAGCTGATAAGGACTCCCTGTTGTTTAGGTGATCAGACCTCAGGGAGGCATTTCCTGCTGACATCCAATGCCTCCTTTGTCTCTGGCCATATCTCTTACTAATTCTAAACAAGCCCATCACATGCCAAAAGAGTAAGTCCTGTTTTCTCTTAGTCTGGTTCAACTTACTATAGATAGCAGGACCTCAATATAGATTCTTTATCTGGAGGCAGACTAAAGACAAAACATTGAATTCACTCTTCATGATTCCATCATAAACCCCAAATTCTATGACAATGATGATTCTGGAAACAATAAATTAAGCATCAAGCATCATATGGCAAAATTTATTGGAACGTGATATTTTTGGCAGGAAATCATTTCAGAGTGGAAAATGTTTGCTAAATATAAACACTGCAAAGCCATGTGCAGCGTCAAGACTTTATTATTAGATTCTTGGGGAATTTTATTTAGAAGCTGAAGAACTTGTGAGGATGTACAATTCCTGGAATGGAATTTAGGTTTGCTTTCTGAAATCAATCCGGGCAAGCCTTTTTGCACATGAGCATTCTTAGAAAGTCTTTGAATGTCTATTCTTACTTCTATGGGTGGCACAAAATCCAAAAATAAAATCACCATTAGGTTCTGCTTGCTTCCTGCTTTAGCGACACTGGAAATCCTCCAAGGATAGCTCATGTACTTTGTAAGTTCTCCTTTGCTCTCTCATTGCCATCATTGGGTATTTGCAGCCTAGACTCAGGGCAAGGTCTGGGATGGTATGAACATCAGGAAGGCTGTGCAGGAGAATTCAGAGGACTGGACTACAATGGCTAAGGGTAGACCTGGAATACAAGGGCAATCTAGAGAGGTTTGGTTGACGGGGATAGGGCCAGCTACAGCGGTACTTGAGCCTGTCAAGGGGCTGAGCAGAGAAGCCTGGCCTGACTCTTGCCTTGCATTACTCTTCTCTCAACTGGGGATATTGAGGGATCCAAATGGATTCTTACCATTAGCAGGAGAGATTGAAGAGACTATAGCCCACATTCTGGGGGCACTATGGCATGTTCCCTTTATTGCTGAGTCTGGCTCTAACTTTGGGCCCTGAATGTGACACCCTGTGTAATTATCCTGGCCCAGCCTAGTGCTTAGAGGCCTGACACCTGCCTCTTCTTTCTGTATGTTTCTTCCTGCCTCCCATGTGACTTTCTCAAGATGGCTATCACTTCATCTTTGTTGCTAAGAGCGTTGAGCCCACTGGACAACTCCCCTGGATGCTGCTTGCTCACCTGGGCCACTGCCTGTTATTCAGGCCATGGCTTTCCAACAATACTATCTTTTACTGCCTCTTGCCAAGTCAGGCCTGTGCCCTCAGGGCCAGTCTTCCTCCACATAATCCTGTGAACAGACCTCATTTCAGATCCTAACCCTGTGTTGACTTCACCAGGCTCTACTCCTCAGAGGAGTAGCAGGAGCTGAGGAGGCTATCAGGGGCCAGGCATAGGTTAAAGGCTTTGGTAGCATGAGTAGAAAGAATGAAAGAAAGAAAGAATGAGTGAAAGAACAGAAAAGCTTTGGTAGCATGAATAGAAAGAATAGGTCAGAAGCCCAGACTGACAGACACAGGCATCAGGGAATGCAGCAGGAGACCAGGGCTTCATCAGCCCACAGGTGCCTGTGCTAAAGAGGAAAGCACATCTGCTTTGGGTAGAACAGTTAAAAAAAAGCTGCTCTTTCTCCAGGTGTATATAACCTGTAGTGATTTGAATGTTGGCCCCAAAAAGATATGTGCAAATCCTAACCCTACTACCTGTGAATATGATTTTACTTGGAAAAAGGATCTTTGCAGATGTAATTAAGGATCTTGAGATTGAGATCATCATGGATTACCCAGATGGGCCCTAAATCCAATGACAGGTGTCCTTAGAAGAAGAAAACAGTGAGAAGAAGGCCATGTGATGATGGAAGGAGAGATTGGAGTGGCACAATGGCAAGCCAAGGAATGCCAACTATTGCTGGCAGCTGGCAGAAGCTAGGAGAAAGATATGGAACAAATGCTTCCTCAGAGCCTATAGAAGGACCTAATCTTGCCAAAGCATTAGGACTTCTGGCCTCCAGAACTGTGAGAGGATAAACTTCTGTTGTTTTAAGTCTGTTTGCAGTAATTTGTTAAAGCAGACTTTGGAAAGTAATGCACAGCCCCAGAAGGAGACATGGCTTTTCAGGTAGAGCACAGGCTAACTTTCAGCCCTTCCTGCCCTGCAGTCTGGTTTCTTTGAGCAAGGCACAAACTGCACCACGATTCATCAAGGCTCTGATGGAGACTGAGGAACCAGAGCCCAAGTCCATAGAAAGAATTAAAAGGAGTCAGCATTTGGTAACAGGAAAAGAATGAACTCTGTAGGCAGACAGAAGCCAGGGATTCTGACACTGTCACAAGTTAGTATGACGTTGAGCATCCATTTTTTCATCTGCAAGATGGAGGTGGGAAGGGAAGTAGCACTTATTCATCACTTTTTGGGAATGATAATTCCCTTGAATTCAGGATCAGATGACAAAGTACAGTGCTTGGTTTCCCATCGTCTTCAGTAGATCCTTATTTCCTCTCCTCTCCTCTCTTACCTTGGGTAACTGGTATTAGTGTTGCAGGAGCAACAAGGACACCTGAACTCTGCTACAACTTTGCTTAAGCTCAGAAATGTTTGGAGCCTCTTGAAATTGCAGAGAATGGTATCTGCCATTGGTTTCATGGGCCTTGCAGGGAGAATGAAATTGATATACATTCTAGAGAAGAAAGAGCAGGGAAAAAGCAAGAGCTACAGTTTATAAATACTGTTTCTCTAACATGGCCACAGTTTGAAATCTACATGTCGTATGTATTCTGTTTGTAGCACTAAATACATACAAAACTGGTTGAAGACAGTCTCCATGATTAACACAAGCGTTATAATTGCCATGTTGATCTCCATAGGGAGTCAAGTGGAGAAAGGGCCCGTATTTGGACATTGTTACCCTTGCCAGACAAGAGGGAATGACTTTGTTTTATTTTTTTAAAAAAATTAAGGAAAGGTGGTGGTAGTAGCCTTGGGTTAAAGGATAATTAGTTCACACTTTTCCACCAAGTGGAGTCTGTCAGGCTATCCTGAAGCATAGGGACAATCCATGTCTTCTGAACATAAACAGAAGAGTTTGCTGAAACACAATATGCACTATTAACAAGAGTTTGATCATTCATAAAACCCTCATGAATCATGGTTGAGGGAATTACTGGAGTCTCACAGATCAATTAATAAGATGTACAAAGTGTGTACATTTTTCATTTGATTATATTTTGGTATTATAGATATTGGGTGAATAAAGTGACTCCAAGTCTTTATTAAAAAAAAAAAAAGCCACTGCAATATGACATTGGAGGGTGGTTAGTGTGTCTGAATTGAAGGATTATGAGGGCCCCAAGGCTAGTCCTAGTCCTGAGTGTTCTGGTTAAAGGGGTACTCAGGCACCTGACATAACAGAGCTGGGAGTTCAGAAATTAACAGGAGAGAGAAAAGGCAGCATCCTTCTCCCTGTGAAAGTCTCCTTAAGAAAACTTAGGCTTCACTTATGGCAGAGAGAGCTAAACATGCATTGGCTTTCCCCTCCAGGGAAATCCTTCTGGGTACTCTGAACATATTTCTGTTGGATTCAACAGGGCCCTTAGTGAGATGATGTTAGGCTCTCCAGCGACTAGGATCTTCCATTTCTTTCAGAGCAGGAGACAGCAAAATCATGGCTTTTGTCATATCTGTATAGACTTATTAATGAAGACATTCCAAATGAATGGTGACTTCCTGAGATATCCTTGTGGCATGTACCTGTCCTGTGCCTGTGTGTGTGTGTGTGTGTGTGTGTGTGTGTGTGAGTGAGAGAGAGAGAGAGAGAGAGAGAGAGAGAGAGAGAGAGAGAAAGAAACTCACCTAAAAAGAAGTCTCTAAAGAACTTGGCTGTGCCTTTTGAACTGACAGATACATGTACTTTATAGAACTCGGAACTTTTTCACCCAATAAAGCAGGGGTAATACAAGAGTCTTTTATATCTTTGTGTTTCATATCAGTATTACCAGGAATTCTGAGGCCAAATTTCATTGCTTAAAGGGTAGTTAAATGAAGATGCTAAAGGATTAGCTAAAACATTGTCCATGTATATCCCAGAGTCAGTGGTGATATCTACTGACAAAAGAGAATATTAACCTACAGCTTTTTGCTAAACAGCAAGCTGATGCTCAAGTCACGTTTCAACATATTTCTTTGCAAGGAGGCTGTTTTATCTCCATCCAAGGTGTTACTGATAGACTTATGGATAAGTTTTCCTGGTCTCCAGAAGTGTGTCAGCTTTCCAGTGACGTGTTTTTTCCAGTAATTCAACTTATCAGGTCCATCTGGAAATAGTTGTTTTGATGCCTGCTGTCTTTCATGTGGTGCCCTAATAAAGGCTGCAGAAGGAATATGGTTTGCAGAAAGATTAAGGTGTTCCAAAGATGTATTTAATGCCCTGCTGACATTCAAACAAGCCAATGACTTCTTCTTTGGAAGTTTAGGTGTTAGTAGAAGGAGGCACAGAGGCTTGGAGTTAAAGAATGTATGGCCCAGAAGAGCATAGAGATCCCATACCTATCTCTCATTTGGTGAGATGTACCCTCTGTGGCTTCCCATATAGGTGGTCTCCAGCCATAGTCTCTGTGCATTCAGGGGAAAGAAAGCTCACTACTTCCCCAAGGCAGTCTATTTCCACTGTTAGACCATGATAGCACAAGAAAAGTTGTGAGCTGAGCTGAACTGAAATATGCTTATGTAACATTTGGTCCCAGTTCTGCTTTCTAAAGCAACAAAGAATAAATCTTTTTCACCTTGTTGGGCCACACCGTCCAGATGAATGGATAGAGATATTGGCTTTGACCCCACTCCATCACTTAAGTAGCAGAGCATGTTAGACTCTCTCAGAACCTTAGCTTTTTGATCTCTTCGATGAAGATCAGGATTCTCATCACCTGGGCTATTGTGGAGTTTGGGCCAAATAATGTATTTTAAGCATCTATCATGGTACTTGGCACATGGCAGGCATTTATTGAATGTTCCCTTCCTCCTACTACTTGGCAGCTCTTCAAACACTTGGAGGCAGCAAGTCTATTTTCCTTTGGTTTTCTCTTTTCCCAGCCTTTATGCTGCAGATCAAAGGGACGGAGCTGAAAGTGGGGGCTGGGAAATATTTAAGTCAGTGTCTCCTGATGTGTGGGCATCAACAGGTGGTGAGAAAGATTATTTTTAGATACCACATGCATGATCATTTTACAATTTAAATACAAATCTATCTAAATGATACATTTCATAGCTGTTCTGTATTATGTCAGGCAATACTATTTTTCTATATATGCTAGTGATATAAAGTCTGCCTTAAAGTAAGGTTATTTAGAAATAAAGGCAAATCAAGTACAACAAAAGCTGTTATTATTACCTTGTTGAAAATCAGATGAGTTTCCAAGCAAATCAAAGCCTATTTCAAAATCTCATTAGCAAGCAGATCTGAAGAAACAACATGGTGTATGACTCCAACTATGTGATATTCTGGAGAAGGCAAAACCAGAGAGATAAGAAGAAGATCAATGGTTGCCAGGCATTTGGAAGGAGAAAGGGAAGAATAGGCAGAGCACAGGGGATTTTTAGGGCAGCGAAACTACTCTGTATGATACTATAATGGTGGATATTTTTACATATTACATTTTTCAAAGTGCACAGAATGTACAACACAAAGAGTAGGTCTAGTAAACTCTAATGTATTAATGTTAGCTCATCAGTTGTAACACATGTCCCATACTAATGCAACATGTTTATGATAGGAGAAACTTGAGGGCATATGGACACTCTCTACTTTCTGTTCACTTTTTTTTGTAAACCTAATACTGCAGAAAGAGTCTATGAATTTAAAAAAATTAGTTAGCTAGACAAATTGCCAGTCTGATTGGTTATTCACTACCATTTCTCCATCTGTCTGGGGGACATTTTATATCAAAAACCAGATTAGTCACCTTTCTCTACAGAAGAGTACTGCTATCTGGTTACTTCCAATTGCCAACCTCTGAGATCCTCAGGCTCCTAACCTTAGAGAATATTGTGCTCCTATTCCTCCTTAATTTACCACCTTAGGTTCATGACTAAATCTCTCTGTTCATCTACTCCCTCCCTTTACTGTCTCTGGAATCTCAAACCTTCACAGTTTCCACAATTTTTGCCATGGACTGGGAGTTCTCATCACTCCAAGCCTGGGCTACTCTGATTGCCTCTTGGATGGTCTTATTATCTTTAATTTCTCCCCCATTCCAAGATCATCAACTGACAGCTGTTAAAATAGGGTTCAAATACAGTTTAACCCCATTCCTTCTTTGCTTGATAATTTGCAAGCCTGTTTCCAACCATCCAAGCGGGTGGAACGGTCAAAGACCTGGGTATTACCTGTGCCCACAGAGTCAAGATAAGGACTTGGATGATCAGCTACTAGCTAATCCATCAAAGATAATTAACAGAGATAATTATGACCATGTATTGAACACCTGTAGAGGATGCTGTGGTGCATGCCCAGGATGTGGCTCTCGTTCCCCCACCCAGTGGCTGGCACTCTCAGGTGAGTCCCTCTCTAGGAATTGTCCTCACTGAAGGCAGCCACCTCCCAGGCCCAGCCCACACTTGATGACTGGTAGATGAGGAGGAATAAGGGCCTCACCTCCTAGCCATGAAGAAAGGTACCTCAGAAGGGTCAACTGAGTGCAAGAGCTCCCATGGGATGGGCTGCCCTGATTGTGACTGCATCGAAGTTTAGCTTCTCCCCAACTTCCTCACAGCTCTTGCACCCCAGTGTGCCACCCAGTAATCTCCCTGTGCACAAATCCCATCTGGGCATCTGCTTTGTGGAGAATGAGCCCTGCAACAGCATCCAAGGTCAGTTGGACTCCAAGTTTGTGCTATGTCCAGTGATCTACACCATCTTTCAAAAACAGGCATAATAATAGCTGTCTGCTGCCAAATACTTTCTCAGTTCCAGGTGCTCTTCTAGGATATTTTGTTTATACAAATTCTAATCTTCACATCAACCTTGTGACATGGGCCTGCTTTCCAGATGAGAATACTAAGAGTTAGAGACTTTGGAAATGTGTAAAATGGCCCAGTTAAAAAGGTTTTGGGACTTAGGGAGGGCCAGTCTGCGGCACCAGGGAGGCATGAAATACAAGTGACTTGACATTGAATTATTCACCTCAGACTCATTTACCTCTCCCTACCCAGGGACAGATTCTAAGAGGGGTTAGAAGGGCTGGGCAGTCATTCAATGTACCCTGTTTATCTCATCTCTATTCTTCCTGGGGATGCATCCTCACTGGCTCTTCTTCTGTCTACACATGAATGTTCCATTCCAATCTAGCCACTCAGCCTGCCAACCACTCCCTGCAAGGTAACCCAGCCTGGCCCCTGACTTACGTGTGTGCCCTATTTTGTCTTCTGAAATACTCATTCCTCAGCCCATGCCCATCACACTCCTTTCAGTTTGGTTTAAAAAATAATCTCCTTCTGAAAGGACTTTCTGATGCTATTTCCAGAGAAAGAATTCACCACCTCAAGTACTTAAACACTCAGTGTAGCCCCAGTTGTTCTAGCCTCCTTCATATCTGTTGGAGGTCAGGCTTAGAATTTGGACAACAACTTCTTGTTTTCTTCTTGTTCTTCTTCTTCTTGTTCTTCTTCTTGTTCTTGTTCTTGTTCTTCTTCTTCTTCTTTCTTCTTCTTCTTCTTCTTCGTCTTCTTCTTCTTCTTCGTCGTCGTCGTCATCGTCGTCGTCTTCGTCTTCTTCTTCATCTTCGTCCTCTTCATCTTCGTCTTCTTCTTCCTCCTCTTCTTCTTCCTCCTCTTCCTCCTCTTCCTCTTCCTCCTCCTCCTCTTCTTCATTTCTTCTTCTTCCTCCTCTTCTTCTTCCTCCTCTTCCTCTTCCTCCTCTTCCTTCTCTTCCTCCTCTTCCTCCTCCTCTTCCTCTTCTTCATTTCTTCTTCCTTCCTTCTTCTTCTTCCTCTTCTTCTTCCTCTTCTTCTTCTTTTCTTCTTCTTCCTCTTCTTTCTTTCTTTCTTCTTCTTCTTCTTTCTTCTTCCTTCTTCTTCTTTCTTCTTCTTCTTCTTCCTTTCTTCTCTTCTTTTTCTTCTTTCTTCCTCCTCTTCCTCTTCCTCTTCTCCCTCTTCTCCCTCTCCTCCTCCTCTTCCTCCTCATCCTTCCTCTCCTTCTCTTCTTCTTTTTTTTGATTCAGGGGCTTGCTCTGTCACCCAGGCTGGAGCACAGTGGTGCGATCTGGGCTCACTGTAACCTCAACTTCGCTGGTTCAAGCAATTCTCCAGCCTCAGCCTCCTCAGTAGCTGGGAATACAGGCATGCACCATCATGCCTGGCTCATTTTTTTGTATTTTCTATAGACATGGAATTTTGGTCTCAACATGTTGGCCAGGCTGGTCTCGACTCTGGCCTCAAATGATCCTCCTGTCTCAGCCACCCAAAGTGCTGGGATTACAGATGTGAGCCACTGCACCTGATCTTGGAAAGCTTCTTTTGGTGACGTTGAAGATTTAGTTGAGGAAAGGGCTCTCATCTGTGTTCTGAATCAATTGAGAAAAGATATAAGAAGCTGACTGGAGTCCTAAATTTATGTTAAAATGCAGAGTTTCTTGGTATTAATGTAGAGAAGTCGGCTCTGGTCTCCTATGCATCCCCTCAAATCTGGGACCTGATGGTGGTGAGGTTATCACAAAGGGTAGGAGCAGAGCCAGAACCCAGAGACTGTTTGAGTTCTGGCAGGTCCAAAGAGAACAAGAGCTAGATCAGTATAATCTCACAGGCAGGCAGAGGAGCAAGTGCAGTGAGGAGTGGGTACAAGTCTGAAGTGTTCCTTCAATATTATGGCCTCGTGAGGACTGTAGGGGATGGTCTCTGTCTTCTATAGGAAAATAAAGAGCAGGGTAAAATGTCCTCCTGTTGCCCTCCTGAGCAGACATGGGTTCTGACGAGCCATCTAGAATGTACGCTCCTGCTGGGCAGCTGATCTCCACTTCTCCTGAGCTCTCATTTGCTGCCCAGCCCAGAAGGTTAAAAGTGTGTCAAAGACATCACTATGTGTCACATTTCTGCAATGCTCCTTGGAATAACAGACCCTAGAATGCCAGTGTTAACCAACTTTGTTAAGCAAATGTCCTCTTCTCTATTTATTACCACTTCTGTGGTGCCTGTGTGATTTTGAAGTGCTTTTTGTAAGCCATTAGATCTGGTCTTTTCTGCCAGATTGACTGGAACTGGTAGAACATTTTAGCATCTGCAGCTGGGAAATAATAGAAGAAATGCCTGAATGTTTTCCTATGTGAGTGATTCTTATGTAAGCCAAGGCAGAAGTAAGATTTTAAATAAGCCCGAACTGTTCCATGATGCAATTCTAGGAGTGAGCATTGTGAAAAAATTTGGAAAAGTAAAAGGTTTCATTGTGATAACCAGGCTTTTATGTGATAACTCCTCTTTATGTTATATTATACCCGAGAAAGTCTTAATCAGTCATCCTATGTTTGTAATATTATTGAGGGTCAAAGTTACATGATGAAGGCGTAACTGTGCATGATTCCTATAGCTACTCAATCCAGATAAATAGACAGATAGACAATATATCCAGAACCAAGGAGTCTATTTTGGTTGTCTATTGTCTGGATCCACTCATTAGGCTAGAGAAGTGTTGCCAGATAAAATACAGAATTCCCAGTTACATGTGAATTTCAGATAAACAGCAGTATAAGTGTCAAGTATCACATGGCTATATTTATACTGCTGTTTATCTGAATTTCAAATATAAATGGGAATTCTGTATTTCATTGCTAAATCTGGCATCTGTAAGCTGGCGGTTACCTGGAAAGACTCCTCCTTCCAAGGAGGAAACCAGGTCATGGGTGAAGGCTTTAGTCGGGGATAGCGGAAAGGAACATTTTTTAGTGGTAGCCATGTAGGTGAAAGTAATGTATGTTGTCCCATAAAATGCCTTTCTCCCTTTGAAAAACAGAAACAATTACAGGAAGGTGGGCCAACCAATGATCTTGAAAGTTGGAGGATGAGACAGAGAGAGGGCCCACATGTATACATCTAGAAAGCCAGTTGGGTGATGTGGATAGGTTTGGCTTTTGGTTATGTGGGCATCCTAGCAATATTATGGGTAAGGGAAGAAAGATGAGGTTGTGGGGAGTCAGAAGGGAAGGGCTGGCTTGCCGGAAGGACTAGCTCCTGATGGCATGTCTGTTTTTTTTAATATCTAATAATGAAAGTTACAAGGCAATTTTGACCTTGGTTTGGGCAAGCTATGCAATTCAGTGAGATCCAGTGTAGCAGGCTGGTTGTGGGAGAAAGGGCTGGCTCCCATAGGCAGGGCTGGCAAGAGTTTGGATAAGTGTCATAACTCTTGACCCAGTAGGGGCCTGGAGAACGTAGAAGGCCATGATGAAAGAAGCTGAAGGCTGGAGAAGGGAGTTAATGAAGACACTAGCTTAAAGCTGTTGAACTCCTAGGCTTCTCCCAGCACTCTAAGGATCCTTCTAGGGAAGCTTGTTTGATTCTGGGTCTAGCCTCGGGGTGGAGTTGAGGCAGTTCATGGCCTATCTGCTTTGGTCAGGCTGGCTCAGGGTTCAGGAGATGGGAGGCCCATGAGATCAACCAGTCAAGATCTGAGTAGCTCACAGGAAGCTGGAGGAGCAGCTCTCAAATTGTCTTCATTTGTGCTAGGAAGGTGTGTGGGGTAGAGAGTAGGCAATGTACCGACACCACATGAGGGAGCAGCAGAAACAGCTGGAGAGGCAGGACTGATTGAAACAGGAAAGTTCAGGCCAAGGAGGCAGATGAGTCATCATATAAAGATAGCACTAGATGCCAAACAAGGTCTTCTTTCTTTGAAAAGCAGAAACAATTATGAGAAGGTGGGGATAGTCTTTTGAAGGTTGTGTGTGATCTCTGGCTAGGCTCACAAGCCCAGCAGGAACCTGTCCTACAAAGCCTTTCCCTGAAAAGAGCTTGCAGTTTGGGCAGCCTAAGCCCCCAACAGAAAAGCACATGTTTTCATGAGGTCTGAAATCTCAAATGATTACATTTCATGCAGTTCGCCTTGTGCAGTCATAGAAATAAATCCAGCACTGTGGGCACCAGAGCTAATAAAGAAGAGAATCTTGTAGATGTGAAAGAGAGATAGTAAGAGAGATAAAAGGAGATATGTGGGGGGGCGGGGGGAGAGGGGGAAAGAGAGAGAGAGAGAGGCCATAAACATTGATGGTTTTTGCCTTTAGTTTCACTGATTTAGGCCTTTTAACTAAAAATTCTGAAGATTAGTTTGTGCTAGAACTTCAGTTACCTTATTTTTCTTTTCTTTCTTTCCTTTTTTATTTTATTGAGACGGGATCTCACTCTGTATGGAGGGCAGTGGTGCAACCTTGGCTCACTGCAGCCTCAACTTCCTGGGTTCAAGTGATCCACCCACCTCTGCTTCCTGAGTAGCTGAGACTGCAGGTGCATGCCACCATGCCAACCTAATTGTTTGTATTTGTAGAGATGGGGTTTTGCCATGTTGCCCAGGCTGGTCTGGAACTCCTGAGCTCAAGAGATCCGCCTGCCTCAATCTCCCAAAGTACTAGGATTACAAGTGTGCACCACCATGCCTGGCCCCAGTTATCTTCTTTTTCAATATTTAAGTTAGATGTTACACAAAAATGTTTGCAATGTAATTATCAACTTTGATAAGGCATTCATTACTTGTTTACTTTGCATTAAGTTGATTTATATTACAATGTTGAAAAGCTCACTGTCTGGATGTGGACTGCGCCGGCCCTGAACATTGGCTTGTCTAACTTCTCAACGTGCTTCTAATGCCCAGGCTTCCAGGAATGAAGAAATGCTCTACTCAGGTTGATGTTTTTTCTAGCTCTGGGAGCCTGAACTTTCCCACCCTTGGCTTTGGTATCCATGTGGTCCCTTTTCCAATGGTATTTTCCTTTTTTATTTGATTTTTGTATTTATCATATCTCCATTTACATTCCCAAATGTAAAATAAACTATTTCAAAATGATTTCTTTTCATACTTCTAGAGTTGAAACAGAGGCAAAAAAAATGCATTGTTCTGGCAAGGAAAAATGTATTAATGGGTAAAATAAAAACATTCACTTTTCATATTCAAGGCCAAACTCTGGAATTTAATCATCTCTCATAAAAAAATAAACCATTTTTGAAAATTACTTAATTCATCACTGATTGAGTCTGGAAATTAGATATCAAGCAGCAAAAACAATAAAGCTCTGTTAGTTAGCATGAAAAGGCCAAGGCATGTTTAGTCTAAGTGTTTAGGTTAATAGACAATCACTGTGTGTTCACTCTAAAATAAAAGTTCGGTTGTGAAAGAGGGCTCTAGTGAGTGGGTTAGGAAGGTACAATGCATGAGAGCACTGGGCTGAGAGTCTACTTCCAGTTTCTCAGGCTAATTACACCACAGATGCTTTGTATCCTCCAAGGCAGGTAACTTTATCTCAAGCCCTGATATCTTTACTTGTGAATAAGAGAGAGAGATAGAGAAGTGGCTCAAGATTTCCCCAAATTCTAGATGCTAATTCCATAACAAGATCAAATTCTCTAAACACTCAGGCATTTAACTGAGTGTTATTTGATTTTTCACTTGGCAGTTAGGGTTTTGCTGTGGAAGAGAGTCGCCAATATGAGAGTTCACAATGGTGTTGATGAGGAGTATAGGTGAGAATTAATGGGTACTTGGAGGATCAAAGACAAGATCAGTGCTTCCAATCTGCTTTACGATGTAGCACACATAGGCAACAGGGGTAAACAGATGAGGATGCCTAGGCCTGGGGCATACTTACATTCTCTAAACTATTCCCAGATCCTCAGGGGCTCAGACATAGATTCCCTAATCTCCTCCTAGATCTTCCAAGGGCCGAGAGGATTGATTTCTCAGGTACCAACTTATAACTCAGTGATGGCATAGCCTAGCCAAGCAGTCAGGAAGCTCTTGACTAGGAGCAGAATTTACTCTAGAATGTAGAGTGACATTTAACACAATAAACATGATAGCTACGAAAGATAACATGCCTTCATATTTTTATTCTTTTTTTGTTTTTTGAGACAGAGTCTCCCTCTGTTATCCAGGCTGGAGTGCAGTGGTGTGATCTCTGTTCACCTCAACCCTGCCTCTTGGGTTCAAGTGATTCTCCTGCCTTGGCTTCCTGAGTAGCTGGGATTACAGGCATGTGCCACTGTGCCAGGTTAATTTTTATATTTTTAATAGAGATGGGGTTTCACCATGTTGGCCAGGCTAGTCTTGAATTCCTGACTTCAGGTGATTCACCGCCTCAGCTTCTCAAAGTGCTGGGATTACAGGTGTGAGCCACCTTGCCAGGCCTATATTTTTATTCTTTAGTTCTTGTAAAAAAAAAAAAATCCAGAATGAATGGAGGGAACAGATGGTATGAAGGGTGTGGATAGTAAGTTCAGTTGTTGACATACTGACTCTGAGATACCTCTGAAGCATCTGAATGTAGATATTGAGATGATCAATAGATCCTCAGAGCTGGAAGTCATGAGGGAATTGTGGGCTGCAGAGAGTTTTGGAAGTCATTAGCCTATATAGATGAGAGTTGAAGCCATGGATGAGCTTTCTCTGAAAGAGGGAAAATGAGAAGAAGCCAAGGACGATGCTCAAGGGAACACTAATATTTAAGGAGCTGGCAAAGAGAAGGAGCTAGCAAAATCTATAGGGCCCATTTGGAGCTACTTACAAAGTGATTTAAAGTCACTTCATAAGTGAAATACATAAGACCCATGGATAGCCACATATAGATATGATTTGTGTGGTGTAAGGATATACAAAAATGCAGGCTAGGGAACCCACATGCTGTGGATTTGTTCACTCATTTACTCATTTACAGTGGATACATTTATTCTTTCAACCAATAAGTTTACTGAGCGCTTACTGTGTTCCTGGCATTATTCTAACCACTGGGGACAGAGCAGTGAGCAAAAAAGATAGAGTTTCTTCCCTAGTGGAGTTTTACTATGGCACATACCACCGCACACCGCTGAATACTTTAGAGCTTGCTCTCCAAGAGGGAGAGCAGAATGTAGACAGGCTCTGTATTTCTACCTCTCAAGGATCCTGTGTCTTCCTAAAGGATTGCTTGTCATCACACTAACTCATAGCCTTGGCCATGGTGCTGTATTTGACTTTTATTCACTTAAACGATTAACTGGATGGCTGAATTACAGGAGTCTAGCCAAAGTATGCTCCCTAGAGGAGTTCCCAGCTAATCAGTCAGCTGAGCTGAGCTGGCGTCTGTCTTCCATTCCTAAGGAGCTGGGCATCTGCAGGCTGAGCTCACACTGCGAAGGCTCGGCAAGACCATGATCTCCCTTCACACGTCATGGCTGAGTGACAGGGAGCAGCAGAGGTCATGGTTCAAATCTGAGATGGCAGGTCCTGAGGACAAAACCTGCAGAGATCACTTTCTATTGGACATTCATTTTAATCCATTGTCAGAATATTCTAACTCCAGGCCTTCCAACTCCAAGGAAAATAAGGCAAAGCTACCTTCTACCTTTCTATCTTTTTTTCCCCCCAGATTAATATTTTTCTTAGTTTTTTCTCAGATAATTAGTAGATCGGAGATTTTCTTTATTTTGGGGCTGGTATGTTTTGGGTTTTCATTGGCTAATTACCCGACTTCATCTTTAGAATTCTCTATTGCTATCAATATCTGTCCAGTGATGTTTCTAATCTCTCTAGTTCTTTAAAGTAATTCCTATCCATGCACACACACCCACTTCTTTCTCCACTGTCTGGTTGGAATCTGGTGGAAAGCCTATATGGCAGTGGAGATGGAAAAGTATTTGGGTTACAGTATACTCCATTATGGCTAAAGTGTTGGCTGTGCCAGTTCTTTTAATTAATGAACTTAAAATGACCTTAGACTCATTCCTCTTCCATCATCTGTCATGTCTATTAATTATATATGAATTAGATTTCCTAAAATACTGTATGTTCATGCATGCTTTGGCAAGTAACTTTTAATACGTCCCTATCACAGATTGGAACCCAAATTATTAGTCTATTCTTTGACCTAGTGATGAATGCTTTCAGGATTTATCTTACAAATAGAGTCATACATGCAAAATGACCTATTTGAAAAATTATTTATCATAGCATTGCATGTAATAGCAAAATACAGGAAGTGATTTAACTGTCCATTTATTGGGGACTGTTAGTAAATTATGATTTATCTCTACAGTGGATTACTATGCAACAGCTAAAAAGGAAATTCTTTATGTACTGATGATAAACTATACTGTAAAAGAAAAAAAATTTAAAATTTGTGAAAAAATAATACCCACACATACACACATGCATATCCAATTTCTTGTATCTGCACTTAATATCACTGGACACATACATAAGAAACATCAGTTTCCTCTGGAGTGAAGCGTTGGGTAACGGGAATAGGAGTGGGAGGAGATTTTTTCACTATAATATACTATGGGAACCTTTGATTTTTGAGCCATGTAAATTATTACAGATAAATATACAAATAGGAGCCAGGTGAGGTGCCTGATACTTGTAATCCCAACACTTTGGTAGGTTGAGGCAGGTGGATTGCCTGAGTCCAGGAGTTCAAGACCAGCTGGGGCAACATGGCAAAACCCTACCTCCAAAAATAAAAATAAAAAAATTAGCCAGGTGTAGAGGCATGCACCTGTTGTGGCAGCTTCTCAGGAGGCTGAGGTGGGGTATTGCTTGAATCCATGAGGTTGAGGCCACAGTGAGCCATGGTTACACCACTGCATCCCAGCCTGGTACACAGAGTGAGACCCTGTCTCATAAATAAACAAACAAAAACACATTAAATTTTAAAATTCTTCATCTGGCATTTGAAGGCTCCTCACAGTGTGCCCTTTATGATATTGAAGCCATATTTCCATAATATCACATTTTCCCTTGTACAAGCCCTCTGCTGTGCCCACCAAGCCCCTCCTGTTTCATGTATTATTCCATTTAGGTCCTTTCAAAGCCAAATTGCCAGGTTCTAGTTCCAGTTCTACACAACTCACATCTTCTGGGACTTCCAGGAAAAGCACTGTGCCTCTAGCGCAGGCTATACTCTCAACTTAGCCTTTCCTCACTTTGCATTCCCGGGGCATGTAAAATTTGTTAGGACAACATCCTTCATTTTAGGCCCTTTTGTGGAGGGAAAAAGAATAAATGGGGTTGGAAGAGCTGACAGAGGCCTCAAGCTTCTTCAGTATCTGCTTAAAGGCCCATCTCCCCTAGGAAACCAGGCCTACCCATTCAGCCATGGAGATCTCCTCCTCTGAGCTCCTATAAATCCAATGTGATGACACATAACACTCCCCAGCACCGACCTTATGTAGCCAAACGTTGACCCATGTGATCATGCTGTGTCCACCCACCAACTCAATACATTTATGCCTTCAGCAAATATTTAGTGAACACCACCATGCTACAATGTTACCAGATAGCAAAAAGATGACCAAGACCCTATTTCTGCCAATAATGGAATTTATGGGCCAATAAAATCACAATTGTACTTGAAGAAATGGTTTCTAAGATAGTGCAATATGGAAGTGAGAACTTTGCCCTCTGCATGGAAGATCTGAGAGGGCTGCTAAGAGGATACTGTCCTTGACATGAGTCATCAGGGTATCTATACATATATATATATTTTTTCAAGTGGAAACAAGTGGGAAAAAGAAAAAGGCATTTAATAAGAAGGTGTTTCGGGAGAATTTCAACTAATTCAGTATAGCTGCAGTACACAGCACCTGCAGAGAAGCAAAGGTGGTGAGGGTGAGAGTTCATAGGCATGAACTAAAACAAAATTCCTCCTGTGTGTAGGCTCTTTGGTAGTGGGGATTTTTGTCTGTTTATTGATGGATCCCGGGTGCTTCACAGCGCCTGGCACAGAACAGGTACTAAATATATATTTTTTGTGTAGGAAAACAAATCAAAGTTAGAAATAGATTAACAAATGTATGTCAGGATCAGAAGTTTGGACTTTGACCTAGAGGTTTATTGAAGGACTTTAGGCAGCTCAATGGCAAAGTCATACATTCATTTTGGATAGGTACATAATCAACTGAAAAACAAATGAAAGTACATAAAGGGGCTCAATGTGAAGGTTTACAGAAAATATACAGACATCATCTGTTTATACATATATGTAATGTCCAATAATAAAATAAATAGCAATAAAAATTTTAAAACACCAAGTAAAATTAAAATGTACAACATGTGCCTCTTTAAAAACTATAAAACCTGATAAAAGAGTAAAAAGAAGACTAAATAAAGAGAAACATCATGTTTTTGGGCAGGAAGACTCATGTTGTAAAGATGTCATGCTTCCCTAAAACAATATGTAAATTTAATACACTTTCAATTAAAATCCCAGTGGGTTTTTGTGGTACTTGATGAATAGCTTTTAAAATTCATTTGTATGTACAAGTGAATGAAGGCCACCAAGAAAAACTTGGAAAACTAAGAAAAATGAGAAAGGAGCTTGCTTAACCTGATCAAAAGTCACCAAATAAATCCATGGTAACTAAAACAGTATGGTACTAGAACAGAAACACAGAGAAATTGAACAGAATCAAGTATCTAAAAACAAATCTTGTGTATAATTAGCATGTGGTGGTACCTAACATTTATTGAGTGCTTACTACTTGCCTGGCACTTTTCTAAGCATTTTGTATTACTCATTTTATGCTCATAAAACCATCTGAAGGAGATCTTGTTATTATCTCAATTTTATACATGACAAAGCACATACAGATTATACTGCATGCCTATGATTTCAGAGCTGGTAAGTGACATCCAGGCTGTCTGACTCAAACGCCTTCATTTTCAATCACAATAAAATGGTCTTTCTGCAGGTAAAAAGCAGAGGCATTCAAAACATGAGAGACAAACTTGGCTATATAAATATTTAAGACATCAATCCTGAAAAAAGTGTTAAATGAAAAATGAAAAGCTAGGAAAATATTTGCAAAGTATAAGATAGCAAAGGGATACTATTCTTAATATAAAATGAATTCTTACACATAAATAAAATATGAACACCAAAATAGAAAAAGAATCATTATAAACAAGGCAATTTATACGAGAAGCAATGCAAATGGCCAATAAACATATAAGATGCTCAATCTCAATAGCAATAAAAAAAAGAGAAAATTTAAATGAGATGTTATTTTCCTCCCATCCGTATGGTAAGAATGAAAAGTAGGAGGCTAGGGTTGGCAAGAACATGGCGGGAGCAGTGTCAACCAACCAATGTTGGAGCTTGATATAAAAAGAAATACCAGGAACATTGATTCTACCTTTACTTTAAATGTTGATATTTTGTTCATCACGGACTTTTCTTGCATGAATTTTGATTTAAAAATATTGTATCCAAATATTTGTTTTGATTACTGAGATTTTTTTTTATGCCACATTAAATTTTGTGCCCAAGGAAAAGTGCCTTACTCATATCATCTTAGTCCCAACTGTGCGTGGAAAAATAGATACTACCTTGAGGGACAGTCTGCAAATATAAATAAAAATGTTTAGGTGTACTTAACCACTACTAGCACAGATATTCGTTTTCTAGGAATTTAACCTAAAGGAATAACTGGTCAAGTGCACAGATTTATAAGTACAGAGATGCTCATTATGGTACAATTTGTAAGAAAAAGTTGTAAACAATCTAACTGGCCATCATTAAGAGATTGGTTAAAGTATGATAGATTTGTACACTGGAGTACTATACAAGCATTAAAAATGATGTCATAGAGGTGTGCATATTTAAAAGATATCCATATTGCATTAAAGAGTACATTAAAACGCAGAAATATGTGCAATAGGTACAATAATTCCAATTATGCAACACACACACATAATTCCAAAAAGTCTCAAAGAGTAATAAGTTTTTATTGGAGTGACATAAAAAAGTAGCAAAAGGTAATGTCACACTTCACACAGTCTCTCTCATCATGGCAGCTATTTTATTTTCTCTCACAAAACTTCCTTTTGCTAATGTACCCTCCTCTAATTCTATGACATATTTTATTTTCCCCATAGTAGCAGGTAGTGCTTCATATGCCAACATTTACTCTGTCCCTATGTTTTCAATTCTGTAGCTCTGCTCATCACCCAGGAGGACTAGTACCTTTAACACATTAGCCTTCTTCCCTACAAGGCAAGTGTAACAGATGTTGGTTTTTGTTTGGGGAACTCCTTGGCTCAGGAGTCTGCCTCCCTCTATAGCAGCCAGATTCTTGTTATTCCAGCCTCCCTTTCCACTCGAGCACAGACATATGACCTGAGCTCAGTCAATCAGCTACCCCTGCCTCAGACTTGGAATCAGAAGCTAGTGACTGAAAGTGCAGGTGCCACATAGAATCCAGTCTGGTGGGGGTGGCAGCAAATTCATCCAGTTTTCAGAAGCAGCAATTGGAGTGCTCCCTGTGGAGGCACCCATGTCCAGCATCTGCCGGGTCAGCAGAGGACGCTCCTGTACTGCCTCCAGTGGTGGGGCTGCCATGTCTCCTCCAGACCAGCTTTGCAAGAGCAACTGTGACTTGTCTCTGGTCATGCAGCCTCCAAGCCTGGGCTGCTGACCATTCCAGAGATTCTTTGAGTGACTTCACATTCTTTAGCAAACCTTTTTCCTGCTTAAATTAAAATGTTTGCTTTCCATTGTTTTCAACTAAGAATCCTCACTAATACGTGGTTATTTTTGATACTGCCATATATATGTGTGTATGTGTGTAGAAATCTGATTTCAACACCCATCATAGCATATTCTCCCAAGAAAAACAAATGTATAGGTCAAGTCAAGTTGATATGCTTGGGGAAGCTTCATTCATCTAGAACTGTATAGTCCAATATAGTAGCTACTAGGTATGCATGGCTATTTAAATTTAAATTAATTAAAAGTAAATAGAATTTAAATTCAGTTTTGCAGCAACACTAGCCACATTTCAAGCATTGAAAAGCCACATGTGGCTAGGGTACCAAATTGGACAGTGAGATTTAGAACATTTTCATTACTGCAGAAAGTTCCACTGGACAGGACAATCTAGAGGGATCTTGAGATTTCATCAACCCACCTCAATGAACCATCACAGAGAGTGAAAAACCACTTTAGGATACATGCATTGCACTGTATGACCATATCACAGAAATATTATGTTAACAGACAAGTAATCTTGATAACTAGATTAGAGTGTGTTTTACTTCTCTACTTAAATTATTCCTGCTTTCTTGCTCTCTGCCTTCCAACCACCCATTCTCTTTCTTTCTTTGCCAGGCCTTTCTTGGTAAATTTTTTTCAGGTTACTTGGGCGTATGCTATAAGTATTCTATGATAGTATCTGCCTCACCAACTTTACAGGATTGCTGTGAGCCTAAGAATATAATTTAGGAGGGAATTTCATGTTCATGATTAGTCTGAAATGAGCCCTGACATTAGATAATTCTGTGATTCTAGCCATCTGGCTTTGAGCAAATCATTCAACTTTCCTTGATTCCTGTTTCCTCACCAAGAATGGAAGAAGTTGAATGAAATCATTTCTGAACATTAACAACATTAAAAAATTACCTTATTTTATATAGAACCCCAAATTATGTATGATCTCTTCAGGGGAGCTGAGAATAGGAATTCTGATGTG